>CAKAOH010038454.1:136037-189157 GCA_916701665.1 Sebastiscus tertius
AAATTACTCAAACCAAATAATCGATTAGCAAAACAGTTGGCGATTAATTTATAATAGTTGACAACTAATCAATTAATTGATTAATTGTTGCAGCTCTAAATGTGACCGGTCAGTTTCCCAGAGTCCAAGGTGGCGTTTTCAAATGTTTGCCTTTGTCCGACCAACAGTCCAAAACCCAAAGATATCCAGGGTACAACAATATAAAACAGAGAAAGTAGTAAATATTCACAACTGAGAAGCTATTACTAGAAATTTCTTTGGGCATTTTTACTTGAAAAATGACAATGAAATGAGTCAAATTGTCAAAATAGTTGCTGACCATCTTTCTGCCAGTCCCCTAATCAATTATTCTACTGTATAATAGTTGTCATAGTGTATGGTTTTTGCTGTTCAGTTTGAGTAATTTTTAAGAAAAAAAAGTCAAAATTCTGTGTGTGAATATGTGAATATTTTCGGGTTTCTTTACTCCTCTATGACATTAAACTGAATATCTTTGAGTTGTGGACAAAACAAGACATTTGAGGACGTCATCTTGGGGTTTGGGAAACACTGATCGTCATTTTTCACCATTTTATAGACCAAACAACCAATCAATTAATCAAAAAAATAATCAACAGATTAATCGACAATGATAATAATCTTCAGATAAAGCCCTAAAAAAACATACTTTACAGTTTTGGACTTGCAGTAAATGATGCATTATGTGTGCTGATGAAGGTTATTCAACACTGCAACACTGGAAGACCAAAGCATGTGCTTTCTTTAAGACTGTAATGCTTATTTCTGTTCTCCTAGATGTTTCTGTTGCTATCTTACCACCACCTTCGACCTACTAGCTGAATAGCGCCTCAATTTCCTTTGTGCATTACATTATAGGACAACAGTGTGCATCAACAGCACATTAAGCATTTTCTAGTATGCGTACTTTCTATTTTGAGTATACTTTTTGCCACTTTGTCAATGTGAACGCGCTACATGCTTAAAAACCTGCTTAGCGTTAGGATGTGGTTTAGAACTGGGACACGGCTACAGCATAACATAGATACAAAGACAAAATGGCTGAAGTGAAACTGTCCTGCATGTCAAATCTTCATAATCACATTAAGAGCCTGATTACACAAAGTTAACTCAGTCTTCATTATTGGAGGACAGGAACCTTAATCTGCTTTAATAAGACTTAGGTACCTCCGCAAAGTTCAGTGACCTTTACCTTCTTCACATCGGCCAGGCGCTCCTTCTTTCTAACTGGCTTGTCTTTCACTTCTGCTGAGGTTTGCTGTGACTTGGACTCGGCCGACTCGCTCCCTGACTCTGAGTGTGAGTGTGACTCTGACTCTGAGGAGCTGTTTGACTCGGAGTTGTGGGATCTCCTCCTCTCACTGCCATGCTCGCTCTCTGACTGACTTCCGGACTCCGACGCAGAGCGGTTGGATTCCTCTGAGGCTGAGTTGCTACAGGAACAAGAACATGTTTATTCTTTCGATTTTGCAGTGCAATATGTTGAGTTTGATATAATTCTGTACACCCAACAACAACAACAACAACAACATGGCAAAAAAAATGTAAGTAGAGTTGTGGCAGCAACTTAAAAAAAACTCAAACTCAAAGTGCACACACTCTCACTAGGACATGGAGAAACTACAAGAGCTTGATGGCATGAGTAAGTTGTGACTGAGCCGGGAGGAAACAGAAACCTAATTACATCATGCAGCATGTTCCTTAGTCAGCTAACAGTCTTATAATAACCTCATTCTCTCTAAGGCACACAAATCCTCTTAGAGTCCTTTTGAGAAGCCTAAGACGTGCTTTCATCACTAAAATAAGTTTAAATGGAGCTAAACTCTAATTTAACAAGGCATCAAAACTTTGACTCAGGATTAAAATGATTTCCTCTAAATATAATCAAGTGTAATAAAAACATTAAATAAACAGTCAACATTTAGTAGCCCAACTCATATCCTCAATATACTGTACTTTATGAGGAGGAACAAGAACATTAAGATTTTAAAATGGTTCTTAACCATTTTAGCTTATGACTCAAATTGAATTGAAGTTGTGTTTACTCGTGACCCCTCATCACATGTTACGGCCTCAGTCGAACAGAAGTTGTGAGCAGAGCAGTCTAACAAATTGGGATTTTGTTCTTCTCAGATTGTTTCGTTAAAAGGATTTTTAGAGGCCTGAAGAGGTAAAAGTATGCAGTATCTTTCACAAACAAAAGGAAAATAAACAATTTTGTGTATTAGACAAGTTTCTTTAAAAAAAAAAAAAAAAAATCATGTTATGACCCCTCAGATTTATCTTGGGTCTCCTTTGGAGGTCCAAACTCCCTGGTTGGTAACGACTGTCACAACATGTCATTTATTCAGAAAAAGACTCATTGTCAACACACACAAGGAGCTTTAAATGTTTTTGGGACCCCTCTGAAAACAAAATGGAAGTCAAAAGGGTATATCCTGATGCAATTAAGTTCAAATCTGCTAATATTTTGAGATGACAATACATTATCGTGATGGGGGTCATCAATGGATAAAACATCTAGCGTGGTAATGTGACCTCTCCTGTCTGGGTTTCTCTGTGTGCAGTACCTCGTCTGGGCACATGGGGGCAGCACTCACCCAGAATAAATCTGTAGGAATCACTGCCTTGCATAGAAAGACATGGGTTTGTGTCTTACAAAGACTAAAATTAGTAAATAGGCTCAATAATTATTACATCTACTGGAATGAGTGTATGTAAGAACAACAAAAGGATTCATATTTGCCTTGCTACCTGTATAAAGAATGACCACATCTGTATTTTGGCAATTATAAAACTATGGGAATAATACTGGAGAGGAACATTAATTAATTTGATAAAACTAAAGGAATAATACTGAAGAGGAATATTAATTAATTTGATAAAACTATGGGAATAATACTGAAGAGTAACATTAATAATTTGATAAAACTACGGGAATAATACTGAAAAGGAACATCAATTCATTTGATACAACTATGGAGATAACACTGGAGAGTAACATTAATTAATTTGATAAAACTATGGGAATAATACTGAAGAGTAACATTAATTAATTTGATACAACTATGGGAATAGTACTGACAAGTAACATTAATTAATTTGATAAAACTATAGGAATAATACTGAAGAGGAACATCAATTAATTTGATAAAACTATGGCGATAATACTGAAGGATAACATTGATTAATCTGATAAAATAAAAAGTGAGAATAATACTGAAGAGTAACAATAATTAATTTGATACAACTATGTGAATAATACTGAAGAGGAACATTAATTAATTTGTTGGAACTAAATTATTATAATCTAACTGGTATAAATGTAAATATTATGACTGGGGTTTACTATATTTCACAGCCTGCACCATGAGCAGACCAAACTCGGAAGTGCATGGCTCCTTCCGCTTTAAGTGAGGTCAAAGGTGGGCGGGACATGGAACTAATCTCGAATTCTCATTGGCTGCTGTGTTGCTAGGTGCAAGTCTAGCCTATGACAGCGCAGTGTGCAGGCTTTCCATACTCTGAACTCTTCCTGTTCCTCCTCCATGTAGTTCTGAGCTGAGTTTTAATACAGATAAGTGAGCAAGCTGGGCACACAAAGCAAGGGCCATTTTGTGACTCAGGAGAGCATGTACACAGTACTTCAGTAAGATATAATGTTATATTAAGTCACCAGATTTTCTGCTGCTCTTTAAGCTGCTGTGCATGCCCTCGGTGCTCATCTATCAGTATGACAAAGTTAGGCTGTCATCAGTAGCAGAGGACATATTTCACACACAGCTGAAAGTACTAAAATGGCTGCCACAAGATCACACAGAAAAACTACAAGTGTGATGTAACCTGCTGCAGTGTACAGTCAGTAAAATGCTGTGAGGGTGATTACCTGCATTTAGTATCCAAACGTCTCTGTGTCTTTATCTAAAAACACAACAGTCTATTGTGATCAGGCTGCATTATTTTTTGTGAAAACATGGCAGCAATTCTAACACTAAAAAACTTATGTTTGGCCATAGCATTTATGCAATAAATACACACATTTTTTTTCCTTAAAATAAAGGCTAGCCACTTGTGCTGTTTCTGAATTCCTGCATTGTTTTGACACCATGCAAATGCACCTGTTATCAGTTTTAAAAAACATCTTTATTGATGAAAATAGAATAGTGTTTCCAATTGTTTTGATTTGTGAAGATACCTGAGGGGGATAAATACAGAAATATTTTTTACCATCTTTCTAAAAGGAACAGCAGACAAAACTGTAAAAAATATCATATTTAAGTGTCAAGACTCTTGGCCGTAGGCCTTTAAACTATAACCTACCTGACAAGTAATACATATAAAGCCAGATTTAAATAGAAAAGAACATTTTTCTGTAACATTCACAAGCATCAAACATGTTCAAGAAAGATGCTTCAACTAACACCATCAATATAGTCAATGTTAACACAAAAGGTGCTTTTAAAAATATGAAAAAATGACAGTAAATGTGTGTGATAGGGACCATCAATGGATAAAATATCTAGCTTGACAAGTAAAAGCAAACATTCAATAATTCTAAAAATAATAAACAATCATTATGTGTAAAGAAATATTTGAAATTGAAACTGTCAATTGCAATGTGGCCTCAAAATAAAAAATAACCTAAATAAAGTTGGAGGTTAAAAGGATATGTTACATAAAACATGTGAACACTGACATAATATAATACACACAAATTGAGGTTTTGCTATACATTTAAAACAAGACAACAAAATATATAAGGCATTAAAATGTGGCTTGAATGAGCAGAGATAAGTAAGCATAAGCAAACTTGGATTTGCAAAAAACTCAATAACTTGGTCAAAACTTTTGAGTCCAGATAAAAGCTTACATATTGATATAAAAGTGTAAAATTGAAGGTCAAAGAGCTAATGACAAATTATGTTATATATATATAAACCATCTAAAAATGCAGGATATACTACAGACCATATGTTACACCAAAACAACACATTGTTTCTGAAATAAATAAAAAAACAAGCAAACAACGTTGATAAAAATGGTGCAATGCAGTACCAACTACTTAGACAAGGTCATTACATTATAGCGATAGCACATGAAACATTTGTGGTAAATCATTAGGAACATAATACAGGACAAAAGGGGTTTTCCTGTGGTCTAACACATATACATCTTGTGGGCAATGAGCTCTAAAACACAGGCCTGAAACCTCAGTATTGAGTGAAAGAATAGGAAAAAATCAGGGTGTGGCTATTAAACAATAGCAAGGTCATTCATGACAGGGGTGCACTTCCATCAAAACCACGTCGCAAATGTATACACAGGTGATCAACCATGCTTGACAAGGTAAACAATCACACACCAGATATGAAAAGGGGGTATAAAAGAAAGTAAAAAAGGATCATACCTTGATGCATTGCTATGAGTCGATCCTTCATCCTCTTGTTTGTCACTTTTATTCTTCATCATGGTAGTATCCTGGTAAAAGCTTTCTTTTTGTCCTGGTATTTTACTGTCAAAAAGTTAGAGAACTATCATAAAAGTCCCATAAGATTTGGCTTTGCTCAGGTGGCAGTGAAAAAAAAACCCAGGCGGTGCGACACGAGTTAAGAAAAAAAAAGGCATTAAATCGACAGATCTTATTATCATTATTTACATCTCTAATATAAAAAAAATGTTGCTCAGGAAAAACGATACAAATACGTTAAATATCCAAACGTAATGTCTTTTTCAATATCGGATCAAGCCGCATGCAATTAATTCCAACTGCGTCATCACATGAAGGGATAAGAAAAATAAAGATTTAAAGGATGAAAAGAAAATCAGTAAATTATAAGCTGCACAATGTAAACAATGTGAAGAAAAGGTGGTAACCCTATAAATGAACTATTAGATTCACGCTATATATATTTATAAATATAACAGGGTTTTAAGCAAATCGAATAAAAATGAAAAGAATAATAACTAAACAATAAATTAGAAAAAAAGAGAGTTGTTTTGTAAAGGTTTTAGGCCTTTAAAGTCTGCATTAGGTGACAGACTCAGAGCGACAGAGGAGGCGAAGCAGCACACTAAAAATGGAGGCGCGCCATGGCTGCCAGAGAGCCCAGTATGGAAAACAACGACAAGCTACTCCCTCAGCAACAGCACAGACGGGCTCGTTTCGGCTCGAAAAAACAGCCCAAAAACCACGCAAAAACGCCTAAATTCTCGTTAAAACACACTCGGTACGGTCACACTTCAAATATAATCAAAATAAAGCGGTCTCGGGTCGAAAAACGGTGCGAGAGAAACGGTCCGACGAAAGCCCATGGCACCCTTCCCAAGGCTCAGCCGCCATCTAGAGCTCCTTCCTAGCTCTGAAAGCTTTGCCTTTGATTGACGTTATTTCCATTTACCCCACACACTCAGGTGATGGTTAAGTCCCACCCCTTTTATTATGTTTAAAATGTTGCTTTTTAATATATAAACTTAGTATTTATTTTATCCAGCACCCTGGGCTGCTTGAAGTTGAGACCTTTTACTTCTCACTTCGTATAAAAAAAGGTTAAAGATACTGAGAGGCTTTATAAGTATATTATTTTATGTTGCACCAATTGCATCACTTCCTGCTCAGACAGGAAGAAGGACGACCGGGAGCCATTTTAGAGAGTCTTTGGAAACCATTTTTGTTTAATTTCAGACTAAAAAACCTTTTCTAGTTGCAATGTAAAAGGATTGTATTCTTCAACTGTTTTAATTAATTAAAACTAAGATTTTCCAATGGGACTGACTAATTCTCTTTATCTCAACCAATCGAATGATAATTTTTAAAAGAGAGCATTACTTTAGGAGATTCATCAACCCAGTACGAAGTTTATCGTAAGCACTTGTGCTAGCTTATAAATTAGCAAACCTTGATGAGTAGTGACACAAAGTCGTTGCTAACCAAATTAATTTGTTGTACGGATTAGCTGAAATATTAAAACCAACAGGCGAGCTAATGGACTTCCGACGTTATCAAAATATTACGCCAAATATCCTCTTGTGATTTTCTGGTTAATTAGCTAATGAAACTGAAACAAAGCCAGGAAAAAAGTACGATGACATACACTTTATTTAAAAACAACATTTGAATATCAAATGTACAAAGGCTGATTTTGTGTTTCCCAAAAACAACATTGCAATTTTTTCAAGTCCACAAAATTGTTCCAGTGTCTGTGTTGTCGTAAAAAATAAAAATAAAAACGTCAAAGTCCAGTCAGAAAAAAGGTTTCATCTTGTCAAAATTCGGCTAACTGCCAAATCACTTTGCCATCTTCACGTTAAACAACGCTGTCTCCACTTCAGCAATATCCAGTTGAATGGCGTCTTGATAGGATAAAAAAAGAAGGAAAAGTCGTAAGCCCACAGTGCAACGGAAATGAGTAATGATTCACTGTCCAGCAGTTAAAGACGGTATGCTAAACTAGACTAAAATTAAGATAGTTTAGCGACAAACATGGCTAGCTTTCAGTTGCGTTAGCTAGCATTGCGCAAGTGTGTGTGCTAGTACTCAGTTGTTAATTTTTTTTTTTAAATAAAATTGCGATTCTCACAAATTGTAATTAAAAGTCATCACATCGACAACGTATAGAACGCTAACTACAGATTGGGGGGGTCTTTGTAATCCAGCGCCATAAGGGTTCTTAATTTTAGGATCAAAGTTGTTGAAATATTACAGCCAAACATTAATTATTAAATTCCAATAAGACATTCAATACAACTTTTTATGCATCGCATGTAGTAAATAAAACGATTTGGCAGAATCTTGCACATAGCAATTCTTAGTACTAACTTATATAGTAATAAGTGCAGCAAACTGCTGATCTGTCAAATTGTTGTAAGGCATTAAAGAATTGATAAGCAAACTGAAGTCCAAATTTAGTAAATGCGACAACACTTAACAATAAATTCATCAACTGACCACCAGGGGCATGATGAGTATAGAGTTAGCCTAATTCACAACATGTGTTTTGCATAAGACTTGATTACGCAACAACAGTGACGTTCAAACACATTACGATCAAAACTACAAAACACTGGCATGTGAGCAACAATGATGTATGCAAATTAAAATCCATTGCCCAAATTGAAATGTTTACCCAAGTCATCAAAGCAAATACATGATCGACCAACACATTGACAACATAATAGCATCCGATAACTATTAAAGCAACCCTTCAAACAATAGCAATTTTCACACATCTACTGCTCAAAATCAGGAAGAAATGTCCCTCGTAGCTCTATAAGTGTTGACATACAGCAGTAAAACAAAATGGTGTCGGCCATGTTTTCAACTTTAAGGCCAAAAACCTATCAGAGATTTTAGCAAAAATGGAGAATGTAGGAACTCTTGGAGAAATGTGGTCTTTTCTGTAAAGTACCAACAGGAGGCAAAGCAACCCATGTCCACATAGAGCCACAGTAAAAATAGCTTATATTATTATCAATTCCGAAAGTAGCCACATGATAAATTGTTACGCATGTACTACCATAAAGCTACATTTACAAACTTACCCTTTGTTTATGCTCTCTACCTGCTAACATCTAGGTCTTTTGCTAGCCTTAACAAGTAAAAGTGAATGTCAGCAATAAATATTCCAGATAAATGTAGCAAGATCTGCTCAAAATAGGAGTGTGTTATCCTCAACCTATCCCAATGGGATATAGGTAACATATCCCTAGGAATTCAAAATTTCAATTATATTTATGAGCTCAGTGTGAATAAAAGTCAAACATGGAAAACTTACAGAGCTGTCTTCTTTTTTTTTCAAAATTCGAGAATCTTCACACCAGTCTCGTGCCTCCACTGTGGAAAAGATAAGAAACTATGAATGATCCCCATATCAACATACATCAAATTCACACAGATATAGTAAATAAGTGGACCACTCAATGTGATTGTTGATTGGGTCTTTTGATTTTAAATGTTAATTGCAACTGACGTATATAATCATTTGAATGTGAAGAATGAAAATATTGATTAATAGCTTGATGTTCTTGATTTAAGGACAAGTCCCTGTTTTAATAGAAGCCTAAATAGCATGCATCTTTTCATATGGGACGCAAACTATTATTATTGCTTCAATAATGGAATCTGAAAAATGTCTTATTACAATAATAATTAAAACTTATCCTCAAGCCTTTTGAGGGGTTTTGAACCAAACAGACTACCAAGTACAGACTTATTTTTTCTAAGTGTTTGGTCAGTGAAGCACCCTGCATATGTAACTAAGGCATGTGCAGACATGAACCAAACAAACGTCAATCTGAGTGGGGTTGGCAGTTCCTGTGCCGTATGGTGCATTTATGTGCTCTTGGGAAACTCAATTAACTGCAAAATGGAAACCTTTTTTTTGTTTACATTATTGTAAAAAAAAAAAAAAAAAAAAAAAAAAAAATTCATATTCCCAAATTAAGCAAGTCATATTGCCAAGTGTACAGTTTTGCAGTTATGTTCTTTTTGGGGAATTTCTAGCCTTAGGCTTTCTGTTGTAAGGACTCTTGGCAGTTTCTACATCTAGGCTACATCTTAAACTTTGTAAGAAAAAGAAGGAAACATTATTTTGAAGAGGGCCGCCAAAGAAATGTGTTTCTAGGCTCAGAGCAACTTTCAATAATTTTTTCTTAAACAATGTCAATGGAAAATATTCCATGATCCATTTTTAGACTATTTTAGATTTTCTTGACTGTGAATTAGTGTAAATGTTTTCCTATACATATTGATCAAAACAAGTAGTATTTAATGTTTTCAGTTATTGTTCCACAGATTCCACATTGATGCATTGCTAATCACAAGAAATTGTGGTTGTGGCTCATGTTTTAAAATGAGCTTTTCTTATTCATATTTAGGTACAAAAGTTTTTGCAATGCCATTCTTTTGGCAGCAAATATCATCACAGCTGCTAATAAAGCAGACACTGATCATACTAATGTAAATATTAATTTTGGGGCTGTCTTAGAATTTGTTTCCCAGGTGTCACTAACCTAATGCCATGGCATTATAAAATAATAAACAACGCAGATCAAATGCACCCCATGGCACCGAATGTTAAACTTAATGCTGAATTCACACCAGGCAGCGGCAATAATTACATTTGTCTGCGGCCGGGAGGCGTGTTCATGCGTTTCAGGTGGAAAGAAATTCTTTGTAACATAGGTCAACATGTCACAGGATCGGTTTACTGATTGGCTGCGGGTACTCTCACTTCGCCGCTAAAAGTTAAACTTTTCCCTACTTTAAATTTGACCGCACTTTGCCGCAGAATCAAACGCAACTCGCTGAGCTCGGCTGCCGCAGCTTTCATTGACATTGCATGGCAGCTCGCGGCATGGCAGCTCGCGGCATGCCGCACTTCGCCACTGTTCTGGTAGGAATTCTGCATAAGTTGAACAAATGGAATCAACTTATCAACTTACTAGTTTGCTAACTTACTACATGTTATCAAAAAAATGGAAATTAATCAAAGTTGGGAAGTTTGCACAAGTTGTCAAACTACTGACATATATGGCAGCACGAGCGATGTTTAGTATTATCCGCCCCATCTGAAAAGTACTAGGATTCTTAGTACAACTCTTTGATTTTAGTAAAACTCTAAAAAAGAGATGCAACATCCATGCCTCTTAAGTAGTCAGTTGGTAAAATCAGCAATGGATGATGCTGTACCAAAAGTTTACATGGCAAGATTCTTCGCACCCAATGACTGTATAAAATATCAACGGCCTCTGTGATGTCACCCATAGGTTTCTGAAAAGCCGTTGTGTAGCTCAAAGTGAGTGGCTCTGGCCGTTGCCATCTTAGCAGTGACCACACAGCGTAACTCCCCGCTAATCCAAAAATGGGCAAAAAGGTAGATCGTTAGTGGAGCTGAGGCGGGCCCGGGTGACGTGGCAGAGCAGACAGCTAGCGACCTGAGACGGCATCCACCTGTCACAGCTTTTATTGTGCCTTCATATAATTTAAACAGGTGAGTTATTTAAACCTCACCCCCCCCGTACAGCTGTCATGATCGGGGATATTAGCTATAGAGACCAAAACCGTTTTTTTTGTACCAGGCTGTAAACATGTTTATTTCTGCTGTAAAGTCAGGCATTTTAACATGGGATTGACTCGCTGTTGGAGCCTGAAGTGGCCATTTGAGGAACTGCAGTTTTTGACACGTTCAACGTCTCAGTACCGGAGGTTGCCACTTGTTCACACGGCGGAAATTGAAGCGTTATCGAACGTATATTTTGGGATCGCACATCCACCAAATTCCCCTCTTGCCTAGGAGCCACAGTAAGTATTATAAAATGTCAGTGTTTTAAATATGACTGATGTGAGTGCAATGTGAAAATTATCAGTTTTTTTATTACACGGGACATGTTATGACAAAAAGATAATCATAAAGATCGGAAGTGCTTCACAGGTTAGCTAGCTAGTCCAAAGACCATTGTTAACATATTACACATCTGAATGTTATTTTAAATGACTGAATGTTTACTACAATAAAATACATAAAGGAAACAGTCTTTAATTGTTAACTCTTAAACTATATTTCAACACTTAAATCCATAAACGTCTCTCTGCACAGAAAGAGACATTGACATTGAAGACAACTTTTGGGCGCATCCTATGATATTAATCACGTTTCAGCTGTTTGTTTGACTAGTTTAATGATATGTCAAAATCACTTAAGAGTTAAATTACTCTAATTTATATGAGCTGAATTTGCATAATTATTTAAAACTAACCACGAAATGACTCCAGTCCAAAGTCAGGTGCTTGATCACTTTCACATTTTTTATTGATATACACATACTCACGACATTATACACTAGGGGGCACAACTGTCCTACCTTCAGACATAACTGTCATTGCTTTTAGTCGGCCGTGTCTAGAAGGTAACACGCAAATTGCGAAACTCTCGCAAGATGGTTAAGGTTAGGTACTGACCTCGAATGGTTAAGGTTAGGCATTGAACTCAAATAGTTAAGGTTAGGCATTGAACTCAAATAGTTAAGGTTAGGCATTGAACTCAAATAGTTAAGGTTAGGCAATGAACTCAAATAGTTAAGGTTAGGCATTGACCTCGAATGGTTACGGTTAGGCATTGACCTCGAATGGTTAAGGTTAGGCATTGAGCTAGAATGGTTACGGTTAAGCATTGACCTCGAATGGTTACGGTTAGGCTAGGTCGTCGGGCAATGAGTCTCGCAAGAGATTTAGCAAGTTTTCGCAATTTGCGTGTTACCTTCTAGACACGACCCTTTAAGTCAAAAGAAACCGCTACACTGCACAGAAGCTGCATAAGACATAATGATAATTGTCATTTCCTAATAATAACATACACATAGAAGTGAAAAAACACACTGTTCGCTCTGCCGTTTATTCGGTTAAGTTTGAGTGGTCAGTAAAACAATTGTCAATTTGGTTTGCCAAATTGGAGGAGTTCAATGCAGACTACATACAATAAATTTTTCTGCACACATTTAATCTACATTCAAAATTATACTTACAAATCTCGCTGCAATGCGAATCACACGAATCCGTCACTTCACGACTCCATGGTGGCTAAATGTCAACCCTTTAAAATAGAAAAATAAAGGTTCAGAGAGGAAATGTGACAACAGCACACCCTACTGGCCACATGTATGTAGCAGTAAAGACAATGAGGTTAGTTAGTCTGCACGTAAAGTCTGGACTGATTAAAAAAATAAAACATACCATTTAACATGGGCCAGATGATCGCTTTTCTTCTTTGACGCAATTAGCGTAACATCAAGGGAATACCTGCAAAATACAAAACATGATTATGATCAATTTTGCAGTCAAAATTAACAAAATCGCAACTTTTATTGGCATAAAAAACGGAAATGACACGGCTATATGTCTTACTATATTTTCAAGATTATTTTCGAGAATGTTTCCGAGCTCGTTAACATATTAAGAAAATCATAAATAAGTTGTAGCATAGTCGGGAAAATGTTTCGTGTTTTTGTGTCTTGGTGGCTCAAATGTAACTAAATTGGTTTTAACAGTTAACATCTTATTGAAAATAGCTTTGAGAAGACATTTTGTCATGTGCAGGGTGGTACTAATCCATTGGATTTAACAATATAGCTTAAGATATAACTATTATAAAAAGACTGTATGTAATGTGTTTTATTATGTGTAGTATTTGCCTTCATGTGTGAATAAATCCACAACCTCGTCCGTGAGACCGTGATATTAAGATGAATTTATTTCTTTATTTAATTTTAAATACAGTATTTTGAGTTTCCTCAAATTGAAATACAAAATTGTAGTGAGGCTTCCTAACATAAAAGTCTTTCTTTACATGTCTTGCTGGTGTAATGTAAGTGGAAAACCAAATTAATGTACATATTTAAATTACTTCTCCATTCAATGGCTGAAAGGGTTAAAAGCCAACACCCTATTTTGTATTTCGAAGTGTATCTAAGCTTTTATCACATATACAACCTTTATTTGGCAAACAAATCAAGTATAGGTTAAGTATAATGTGTACAATTGAAGAATTGTTGTAGATACTCATATTTTATGCATTTAGACAACTTATCATAATTTATTTTATCTATTTTTAATTAACTAATGTATTAAGCATCCAACACATACTTAAATCTAGTTAGTGACTATAACTGTACACTCTGTGGTAAGATCAGGTGAAAAATGAGTATATTTAAAGTATTTTTTTGATTTACAATTCGATGAAAAACCTCCAAAAAACCCAATATACTGAAAAGAAACAAAAAAAGATGCTTCAGCTTGTTGTGTTGTCACCAATCAGTCTCAATACAACATTTAAAAAGACTAAACATTTGCTTTTACTTGATGTTTTTGTCGAGTAAAATTCACACAAGGGCATTTGTGCCCTTTCAAGGACAAAGCACATTTTAAATGCGTAGGTTGAAATAAACTCTCAAACAAATCGAGAACTAATGTGCTTGTCTAAATATTAACGAAGTTTACTGGAAACACAGCTAGCAAACATGCATATACCGTCGACTGAAACACTATTTAATGCAAGTTAAAGCTCTCAGCAACGTTTTCTGCCTTCTTCGCCATTTTATACACCACTGCGTCTAACTGTCGTTCTAGCCTCCATATTGCCTCCCAGATCCGTCTTCTACTGCCACTAAATGTCTGATTACTCGACGTTTTCTTACCCATTTTCCTCAGGGCCGTGTCTGTCTATCCGCCGTCATCTACCCCGACCAAGTGTGGCATTTTCAGGCGATTTTCGTCGGTTTTCTGTGGGTTTTTCGGCCGCATCGTTGCGCAGCTCTTCAGTCTTCTCTCCGCTCTCGACGCCTCGCTCCTCTGTTCTGTTGTGTTGTGTGTGTCGTCCTCCTCTCTGCCTGAGCTCATATCCTTCAACGGCTCTGCCCACTTTGCTCTCAACGTAAGCCAAACTCCACTTCCTCTCTCCAGCCCCATCTAGCTAGCTCTAGTAGCTGAAACTCTTCTTCTTTATGCCCAAAAACATCGTACAAATACACTGGAAACGTTATAACAAAACTATTTTTACGTTGTTTTTTTGTTGTTGTTATGAAGGAATAAGCTACACATAACAACGTATGTATGCAGTAAACCAATCAAATCAAGCTAAAATTGGACGTTAACGTCAACGGTTGGTGTAAACAACCGTTAACGTCAACGGTTGGTGCAAACAACTATAACCAACTATAATGTGACCTACTGATATGAAATACACTAATTTTTAAAGAAAAATGTCTATAATTTCGTAAAAAGGTGATGCTTTTGTGTTATGATAAGTGGTACCCAGCCAACATGGTTATGTGGGCCCCACATGGGTTATGCGGGGGTACCTGGGTACCAAGTGGGTATGGGCCCAAAATAACCGTTAACGAGAACGATTGGTGTGAACAACTAACCCGTGTGACCTACTGATATGAAATACACTAATTTTAAAGAAAAACGTCTATAATTTTGTAAAAACAAAAGTGATACTTTTGTGCCATAGTAACCCAGCCAACATGGTTATGTGGGCCCCACATGGGTTATGCTGGGGGTATGGGTTCCAAGTGGGTATGGGCCGAAAATGGGCATCTTATCTGGGGCTCACTTGGGTCAAATAAATAGGTCCCCAAGTGGGCTACCCATGTGGGTCCTAGTTGGGTCACTAATGGGAAATTAGTGCATGGGCTCAGAATGGGCAACACAAATGGGGCCCACTTAGGTCAACTAAGTTGGTCCCAAATGGGCTCCCCATGTGGGCTACCTGTGTGGGTCCTCGTTGGGTCACTACTGGGAAATTAGTGCATGGGGCCAACATAGAAACTGTGGACAAACCCACTTACAACCCATATTTCAGCCCATGGAGTCCCCATGTAGTACCCACATAGAACTTAAAGCTGGGACCAAGATGGGTCTTGGGTATGTTGCCCAGTTGGGGCCCACATAACACCCATTGTAATCTTGCATGGAATCCATGTGGGCAATTGACATTGGGTCATTATGGAACCCGCGGACAATCCCATATAGGGCCCATTTTTCCGCCCATTTACTACACACATGGGCCCCATATACAAATGTTGGCTGGGTATATATTAATGTAAATATGAAGATAGGTGTACATGTTTGTTTAGGGGGTAGAAAAACACATTTTTCTTTTGGCACTGGTCCAGTGTGACTGCTTTCAGACTTCTCCTCCCATCACTTTACTCAAAATACAGATAGGTAACTATATTTTTGCTGCGTAGTAGGCTAACCTCTGTGTCTTGCTTCAGATACACAGGCCTTCTTTAAACCAGCTTTAATCCTTTTCGGAGAAAGATAGTATAGGGCCTATGCCTATTGTAGGTGTAGTAGGGCTGACCCCAATGCTTCGAAGCTTCAACCGTTGCCATGGTATTCAACCTCCAAATCACTATTGGAATGCTTTGTTTTTAATGTGTTTTTTTATTTATTTTATATACATATGTAATAATAATGTATAAATCCCAAAATAGCCCATGGAATAAGGAATAATCCCACAACATTATTCATATTCAATATTAATTATTATTAGTTATGAAACGGGGGAAATGCAGACAGACAGACAGAAGAACATGTCAGCCTGCCGCACCGCGCTGCGCTACTGTGCGAAGCTTCGAATACTTTCGAATATTTCTCATCGAAGCTTCGAAGCCCAAAAAAATGGTATTGCCCTAATGTGTTGAGCTGTGAATAAATGATAATTATTCCCTGGTTTATATAGCTTAAGGCTACAACATATAGTTCAGACATCATGCTTAGTTCCTGATAGTGATGTTGGCTACTTGAGTGCCACCATTTCACAATAATGTCAAATAGCTAGGGACAAGAGTTGAACAATATCACTAAAACTCTGTGCAGCACATCTGTATTGGAACTATGTTAAATTGCAATGTCCCTATCAATTGAAAATAAATTAAATTCAATGAAGGAGTGATTGGGCCGTGCACCACTCCATTTCGGAGTGTCATGCACAGGTGGGATTTTTTTGTTTTTAATATTTATATATTACATACTTATACAAACAGTCCTTCTGAAAAGTGAGACTAGAAAGCTGCTTCTGAATAAGGACAATAATAACTGAACATGAATGCCTGCCCTTCCTGTGACAAAATCCATGATATTGAACATATTATTTATTGTAACTGAAAAAGTTTGAAGTCTAATGGGGCCAACCAAATTTAGCAAACTCTGGCTGTTCAGCGCAGCCTTTCTTGGGCTGTCTATGGAGTCTGTGGTATGCACTCCTCCCCCATCACTAACCAATGAGATGTTTGACGCAACAGCGCATGCTCTCTACGGTGGAAGATTTCTTTAAAAAGATCCTCAGCATAGCAACAGGAGCGCCCCCTGCAAGAGTATCACAAATCCAGGCTTACAAGTGAAGTGAACACAGCCTTGTATAGACTGACTGGTTAGATTGGTTTGAATAGGGAAGTGCTGCTTACCCAACAAATCTGTTACGAAATCTCATAATCATCTAAGTGGTGTCTTTTACTTTTATGTCATCTGGATTTTGCAATCTAAAATTGTGCTTTTAGAGATTGGGAATCGGAAATTACTCTTAACTGGCACCGTTGTTGCAGCATAAAGCTTAGTGAATATCCCTTTCTTACAGCAAGAGCACCAATTTGGTTTCATTTAAGGCAGGTTGTTACTATTGGTGCTGCATGAAAGACAGAAGGAAAGGTAAATAAATGTCTGTTCAACTGATCTGGATAGTTCAGTTTTTTCACTGTTTTTGATACAGTGTTAGTATTTTATGATTTTACTTTAGTCACTGTAAACAAACGTGTCATTAATGTAATATACAGGTTACCTTTTTATATAGAAGTAGAGATTCCGGTTAGTAGTCTGGGATGCACAAAATGGATTTTTTTCAGCCAATACATATATCCGATAATTACCTGCTTCTCGTGGTCGATACCGATAAGACAACCGATAATTTCACATTTTTATATTTTAAAAAGAAGTTCATAACCTGTAGTTTATTGCACACCTGAGGGTAAGAAAGTCTAACACCTCTTCCTAACTGGACACTGAACATAATTTTGTTTCAGTTTTTCCCAATGAATATGTCCTAACCTGCTCCGTGCGTCGGCGAACAGGCAAAGCAACGTTTCGCACACCTCCTACCTGTTTTCACTGGTCAAAATCAACGCTGACAGTAACTGAGTGACATCGCTTGTAGCATATGTGGACACATTTTTTCACGCTCCATTCGCCAGAGTTCGCTCTGTCGCTGTATGTTAGGAAGACGTGTAATGCTTTGTTCACAGTACGAGCAACACACAGCAACAGGTTTTCAAGTCATTTTCAATGGAAGCCGGTAACACGAGGCTTCAAACTGATGCCTGACACTTGTCGCTGTGTGATGTGACAGGTGTGACGCGCAACAAATAGTTGAGCTGGTCTCAACTTTTTTCCAGCGCTCCAACGATGCAGTGAAGCGTTAACTAATCATATGTTTTTGTTTCACCTTGTTCCGCTCCATCTAAAAAAAAAAAAAATGCTGTTAGCCAGTTCCCAACGATGTAACTACGTCAACGAGCGCTTGAGCAACACTTCAATGGCGACTCAGCGACAATGTAGCTGGCCACTCTGGCCGTTTTGAAGATTTTGTCGCTTGTAGTGTGAACATAAAATGTAGTGAGCTAAGGAACTCTGACCTAACCAAATCTGACATCTCTATTTTTTTCTAGTAAAGTACATCAAAAAACTTGTATTGCAAATTGAAATCGTGTTGTCTTCCTCTGAAACTGTGAAAAACATCCACAACAGCGACGACATTGTTTGACTCTCTAGTCAGCGTGCTGCGCTCGTTGTTGTTCTTCTTCTCCTCTTTGTTTATTGGTGGATCACAAGCAACTTTTAAGTGCATACCACCACCTACTCTGAGTGTGTAGGTGTTGTGCCTGTTAAGTCAATGAAAGCAATTTGGCTTTGTATTTCTTTGTCAGAAAATACATAAAAATATAAATTTCCCCATTATTGGCCGATAATTTATCAGGCCCAAAATACATTGTGCATCCCTCAGCAGGGAGAGCTTTTATATAGGCTCTTTATATGTGCAACAGTATGGAACTGACTCACTATGACACATTAGCACACCCTGGACTCACACTAACCTGCAGCACAGATCAGCATTTAACATGAAACATTTGTTTGCCAGAATGGGAAGGTGGAAATGCAGCTATTTGTTTTGTAAGAAGAAAAGTACTTAACAGTGTTGCAGAAGGGTGTGCCTCAATGGCACCAAGAACAGGCAGTAATTGCTTCATGGGTGTATCTGGTAAAAGCATACACACCAAAGGTCGTGTCACATTGCAAATAACCTTTAACAGTTGACATAAGAACAGGTAGGCTGTGTTTTTATGTTTGCTATTCAATTGGCAAGACGATATGGTGTATACTGGTGTGGTCATGTTGTTCAACAAACAGCGGAGGTTAATGGTATAATAATAGTAGCAAGTTTCAAAATCATCGGGACTAAAGTTCATGACTTTTCTGAAATGCGTGTTCAGCAGCAGCTTAAATGAAGCGTGAAAAAACAAACTAAACCAGTTTAAGGCGATGTAACCTGATCACCGTGGTCACAGTCAGAGCTGCCTCTCTGTGCAAAGTTCAGGCCGTCCTCTCTGTATGTGACAACCCCCTTTAGCTGAAAGATTTGTATTTTCCCTCGTGGGGAAAAGAGGGAAAATCTCCTCAATAAGCATTACATCTGCAAAATCAAGACAAAGCTAATGCACAGACACTTTATGGTTTTGTGTGCATGTTTGAGTACAATATGTTCCTCACTTCCTCTCCTGCTGCAGATCTTAAAGGCCTACTCAAACCAGTCAGTCCTGAAATTTGACCTGCGGCACTGAAGAAAAATGCAGGCTCCCGTTGTTATTTTGTGCTGCCATCTGGTGGGCTTTGATCAAATCAAATAGCTCTCTCATACAGGAGCGCAGTAGAGGGCCAGCACTCCCAGTTGGTGTACAGAAATAAGATGAGACATCAAAACAGGCTGTCTTCTGTCTTTGTTTTCAGATAAAGGGATTTGCACACTGTAAGAAATTCTGTCTGATGTCTTTCTGATGTAATATTAACTGAAAGGCCTGTACCCACCATCAAAGGGATTAATTGTAGTAGTAAATCTAGGTGTAGGTCTACTTTAAAATAGGATGCAGATTGTAAACCCAAAGTCTAGTGAAAACATAAATGGAGATAAATCATAAATTGTGCCTCTCTTCATGTCTGAGTGAGTGAGTGAGTGGGTGAGTGAGTGAGTGAGTGAGTGAGACAAAGATTAATTTTGTGTTTGCATTATGCCTATAGATTTGCTGAATGAATATCACCATCACTGATCAATTGACTGCTTATCGCTGTTTTATCTCGTCAAGATTCTCCCTGGGATCTGCGGTTGTGACCCGGGAGTCTGCTGCCCTTGGAAAATTGTGTTTTCTATGGCCTATGGGTAAACAGAGAAATGCTGCCTTCACATGCTTTTGGAAATTTGTCACTTGCCAGCAAAGTGGTGAGAGAAGTTAGACTGATCAGACATTTCGGGGCTCATTGTATCAAAAAATTAAAAGTTATGTAGTATTTAGAATTAGCTCTATTTTCAGTGTTTTTTCATTGAACGTCAAATAATCTACTGCAAAACGATTGGCGATTGGAAGGGTCTCTGAAGGGTCATGTCTCTTCAGCAAAAGGAACAATGCAGTGATATGCAAGAGAATATAAGACTATAAACAGAGCCCTGTCTGCCATTGAGGTCACCAAAGTCATATCCTCGTATTGTTAATGGTAACGTGGGGCTATTTATAATGACCTGATGGAGGAGTTTACATGCAACAATTACACACACACACACACCTTAGACATGATGTGTTTTCAAAGCTAACTGGGATACTTTGGACTATTTTTTGATGATAAATGTTAATTCATTTTCAAAATGAATTAAAGAAATATAGCCTAGTTTTTATCCACCTGCACTGTATTCCTGGCAGTATGAGGAATTTGCATTTAGACGGCTATGCAGGGTGATTTTTAAAATTACACCTGAACAATTATACAATTAAATAAAATGTGAAAATAATTTGAAACTAAAGACCATCTTGCAATGGGATCACATCAGCCGCGATGCCAAATGGTCCCTTCCCCACTACCTCCAATACATGTATTTGACAACATTCGTTACTTTGATTCAGATTATTAATACAAAACATAAATCAACTAATGAAGTATTATGCATTATTAGGATTAGGCGACCCTGCAGTATATAAAAAATGTAAAGAGAATTTGTCCCACCTACTGCAGCATTGATGTTTACACATTAATGCATCGCCAATTATAATCCAATGTTATAACATAAGGCTACTATACTGAAATGGGCCATGCTGAGTAATGATTACTTTTACTTTTGTAATTAAAGTATACTTTGGTGCTAATACATAGGGGTACTTTTACTAAAAGATCTGAGTACTTCCTCCACCACTTGGTGGGTGTAGCATACTACTTGATATCTACACATTACGAAGAAATAGCCATCTCATGTTATTCATTTATAAAGCTGTTGAAGCTTCCACACATCTCTTCTCTCATTTAAATCTACAGTACCCGATCCAGTAACTACTTAATCTTATACCCCCCCAGGTACACACTAATGTTGGCTGAACTGGTTTCAGGTTCTCTATGTACCTTTTAAATGCAATGAAGTGCCCTCAAACTAGAGTCTTGCATTCCCCTTGGAGATTTTCAAAGCTTTATTATCTGTTTTTAATTCCATTTATTGTGTAGTTTAGTTGTCTCTGTTTTGCTGATTGTGTTCTTGTGAATGTTTCTTGTTCTCAGGTCTCTCTCTCAGGAAAAGAGATCTTAATCTTGATGGCACTGCCTGATTAAATAAAGGTTAAAGGGACTGTATGTATCTTTTTACACGTATAAATCATTTTTTAATTGCCAATGTGTGAACAGGTTGTAATCTAAAAAACGAGACCTTCTGCGACTTTCTAGATTTCCTTTATCAGCCTGCAGACTTAGAAATGGAGTCCACTAATGCCAACAAACTACCAGCCCCCACCGAAACTCAGATTCCAACACAAACTCCACGGAAGCACAAAATAAAACAAAGTTATATCTAGTGAAACCTGTCTTGCAAAACAGGAATGTGACCAATGTCAGACCTGTGTGTGTGTCGGTAGAGCGAGCACAAGCGCAAGCAACAGGACGCTATCGTTGATTTAAAGGTCCCATATTGTAAAAAGGGACATTTTCATGGCTTTTATATTATAAAGCAGGTTTAAGTTCTATATAAATACTGTAAAAGTATCAAAACGCTTAATCCACAGAGAAACACACACAGCCCGTATTCAGAAACTAAGCTTTTGAAAACAAGCCGTCAGGATTTCTGTCCATTTGTGATGTCACAAATCTACACCATTTAGATCATTTTTAAACGTAAACATTCTAAATGGGGTCCCAGTTTATTTCCTGTTGCAGTGTATGTAAATAACATCAGCTGACAGGACGTAAACATGGACCCAAGCTGTTGCCTAGCAACGCAATTCTGTTGCAATTCCATTGAAATGTACTAAAACGGAGCGTTTCAGACAGGAGGGTAAATACAGGTATATTCAAGCAGACAGCATGAGGAAAATAAAGTTGTTTTTTTAAACATTAAAGTATGTAAACATGTTCTAGTACAGCTATTCTCAACCCCTGGGCCGCGGAGGTACTGGCAAATTGTTTCGTGGGTTTTAAAACTAGAGGAAGGATACTGGAATGATATGAAACTAAAAATCCTAAGGAATCTATTGGTCTCAACCATGTCATGCTAGCTTTTCAGGAAGGAGGCTGAATAACACTTCAAAGTTACGTTAAATTTTGGCCAGGAAAAATTGTCATGTCCATTTTCAAAGGGGTCCCTTGACCTCTGACCTCAAGATATGTGAATGAAAATGGGTTCTATAGGTACCCACAAGTCTCCCCTTTACAGACATATGTGTCGCAGATGCAGTGACAGAAAATGGAGCGGGGTTTTTTTTCAACGAAAAGTGATGTTTGAGACAACCCTGCACCAGTAAAAACTCCAAAGCGTGTGGTGAGGAAATATGACCCTGAATAGTTCGGATTCATAATGTCAGGCAGTGATTTGTGAGGGAAAGCTGAATATTTATGTGGGTCATTACACCTGATAGTGACATATTTATAGCCCAGTTTGTCATTTATCTGGGAAGGTGGTCCTTGGAATTATTTTAACAATCGGACGTGGGCCTCAAGTTACAAAAGGTTGAGAACCCCTGTTCTAGTAGAAACCCAAAATACAAGTAAGAACCTGAAAATGAGCATGATATGGGACCTTTAATGGCTACAGGTGTCCCTGCAAACAAGCAATTTCTGATTCTTACATAAATAAATAAAATAAGGTTATTATTATTATTATTATTATTATTATTATTATTATTATTATTATTATTATTATTATTATTATTATTATTATTATGGTAGGCTACTTTAGTAATTAAACATAAGCCACCAAATCGACTGTATGTCTTGTTGCCAGCAGGTGTTAGGAAATAACGAGGCGGCCATGAATGCAGCACAGGCGCACATAATGCTCCTCTTCTCTTCAGCACCGAGCAGCAGCAGCAGCAGCAGGCCAGCCTGCAGAGCTTCTTCTTCCGGAGGCGGATAATCCCCATCTCTCTACCATCTCTACCATCTCTACACGCAGTCCTAATGCAATCAGGAAGGAATCGCTGCAGCTCACCTCAAGGAAACACGTTTGGGACGAGGATTGGAGATGGATATTTATTGTGTAAATAAATAGCAAATAGCAACCTGCCAGTGAGAATAAGCCTGATCCTCTCTATCATGTGACAGCTGCTGTGCGCATTTCATCTTAGTTTTTGGAGAGAAAACTACTGAAAGAAAAACATCCTGCTTTTTTTTTTTTTTTTTTTTCATCTCAGCAGCAGCAACCATGGTGGCATACAATCTGGTTTTAACTTTTCTCATCGCGGCTCTCTGGAGGGTCAGTGGAGAACCACAAACTCCTTCATCACCCGCGACGCAGTTAAATTCAACATCATCATCATCCTCATCATCGTCCGTCGTCAGTGGAGATGAGCTGACACATAATGTCACAGAGGGATCCCGGATTTCATCTCTAATGACGCATCTTCCAACCCTGAAAAACATTGTTATCTTCATCTGCGTGTTAACAGCTGCTCTCATCACATGCCTAGTCATCAAAGTGGTCAGGTAAGGAGGTCAAAGGTTTATTATAATGCCCATAATAAGCTGCCATGCACAGTGTGATCATGGTGGAAATGTATTGATTAGGAGCGTGTGGTTGTGCATGGTCTCTGGGCCTATACATAATCCTCCTAAGCAACCAGATGGTGCTTTATGGAGGCTATTTACCGTCCTTATGTGTCTGAAAAATGTGTGAATTATATATTTTTACAGCTCTGATCATTTCATAGAATTTATTTTAGGTTTACTGTAGTCATATTTCATATTAGAGCTGCAATTAATCATCATTTTTTATTACAGATTAATCTTGTTGCTATTCTTTTTGATTAATCAATGGATTTTTTTTAGTCTATAAAATATCAGAAAATAGTGAAAATGGCCATCACAAGTTCCCAGAGCCCAATGTGGTGTCTTCATATTGCTTTAAAAAGATATAAAACAGAAAAAAAACAGAAAATATTCACTTTTTTGTTTTTATAATATAGGTATCATTAATATTCAAATTTAAATAAAGAAATGTAGCCTAGATTTTATTCACATGCACTGTATTCCTGGCAGTATGAGGAATTTGCATTTAGACTATACAATGTAGGGTTATTTAAAAGATACCTGAACAATTACACGATTAAATAAGACATCTGTTGCTATTTTCTTGTCTATCAAATATCAGAAAATAGTGAAAATGGCCATCACAAGTTCCCAGAGCCCAATGTGCTGTCTTCATATTGCTTTAAAAAGATATAAAACAGAAAAAAAACAGAAAATATTCACATTTGAAAAGGTGTAACTAGAGAATGTTTGACATTTCATTTGATGAATCACACAATTTTCAATTAATGTCAGTCAAATAATAATTTCAGCACTATTTCATCAGAGGAAAGCATTAGTTTGAGCATCAACAGAAGTCAAAATGTTCCCACTTTAATCCTCATCCATCTGGAAAAAAACTAGAATAGGTTTACAGCTGATGTTGTGGTTTAGTCAGTCAGCCTAAATGGTGAAATTGTTTTCTTGTGCTTGTGTCTCATGTTTTGGCAACGTTTTTTTCTTCCCCACAGATCTGGGAGGCGAATCAGAAAAACACGGAAATATGACATTATAACGACACCTGCTGAGCGCGTGGAGATGGCCCCTCTTAATGAGGAGAACGATGATGAAGATGACTCAACGCTGTTTGACGTCAAATACAGGTTTGTTGTGTTTAAACTAAAAATACTTCATGTTATTAAGGCAGGCCTAATCACACTGAGAATGTTCTACACATATGAGAGAAGTTAGGTCTGTGACAGGGGAGATAATTACCATGGTAAAGTGTGATAAGGGAATGATAAACTAGCCCATGATTCACACTGTGGTCCTTTATTTCTGCATAAATGTATCTGTACTAGAGCTGTCAATCGATTCAAATATTTAATCGCGATTAGCTGCATGATTGTCCATATTAATCGCGATTAATCACACATTTTTATCTGTTCAAAATTAACCTTAAAGAGAGATTTGTCAAGTATTTAATACTCGTATCAACATGGGAGTGGGCAAATATGCTTGCTTTATGCAAATGTATGTATATATTTATTAGTGGAAATCAATTAATTCATTAATTTAGCATTAAAATACACTCAAATCATAACATGGCAAACTCAAACCCAACAGGCAACAACAGCTGTCAGTGTGTCAGTGTGCTGACTTGACTATGACTTGCTCCAAACTTGCATGTGATTATCATAAAGTGGGCATGTCTGTAAAGGGGAGACTCGTGGGTACCCATAGAACCCATTTTCATTCACATATCTTGAGGTCAGAGGTCAAGGGACCCCTTTGAAAATGGCCATGGCAGTTTTTCCTCACCAAAATTTAGCTTAAATTTGGAGCGTTATTTAACCTCCTTCTTGTGAGGGTTTGACTCCATCAAACTGAACTTAAAAGATTAGTATATATTTAACCCTTTTATAGTATTTTTGTACTTTTATATTGCCTGGTTTTGCTTGTCTTTTTCTCAATGCCTCTTATTATCTCACTTGATAGTTGCTACCATTGTAGTCATAAAACCTTGATTTCCCTATGTAAAGCTACTCCCGACTCTGTTTTGACTATTAAACGTTGCTGGGTGTCACCATGGTTTTGGCAAAGTTAGTCAGCTTGTGCTACTAAAACAGATAAAGGAGTGTCTCACTGCTTTTACTGGACATATATTGCACTTAATATTAAGCACACAAAGTAATGTGAAGTAGTATAAAACCACACAGACAGAATAAGAGCATCAAAGTATGCCTTTAAAACATGCATTTGCTCTTCTTGAAGAACCACTATTTTAAGGGAACATTGTTTTAGTTGATCTGATGTTGATATTAGGTTTCACCCTTCCGTCTTTTCCATTGTTCTTGAACACACAACCACTTCCTCAAAGGGAGATATGACGTCCTGTTTACCTGACATTCCTGACTTCCAAGTTAGACCGGACTCTATTTCCTCCTAACATATCTCCCCCTCACCATATAGACAGTTAACACCAGATACACTTCTGTCTAACTTGAGTTTTCATGTTTCTTTTGCAGGTGAACCCCAGCATGGACATCAATATTTGATGTTGCCCGGGACAACTCAAGTGATTTGCTGTATTTTTCTGTGTTGTTCGAGTCTTATCAGATCACATGCTGCTTGTGCATGGCTTTTATCTGTGTCAAAAGGACTGGAGCCGCATGGATATCATTGTTTGCTGCTTTACTGACGCTTCTATCATGTGGCACAAATAACCTTTCTGATATTAATAAGATCAGGAGGCTTCTTGTTGTGACTTCTCCTCAAAAGGTCATTCAGTAATCAGCCTGTTAGCGACTTGGAGTTCGAATAACAGTTTCTTTTTTTTTTACATTTTCTGACAGTAATTGTAATTTAATTTTACCTTTGAGCTTGAGAATGTTGGACTGAATAGGAGGAAGGAACCAATGGCTGCTTTGAAAGCTATGATATACCCTTATTAAAACATCAGTTAATGCAGAAAATGTTAACAAATATTGTGCAGAGAATACTTTATTCAAATGTAAAAAAAAATAAAATTGCACACTCTGAAGAATCTATTGATATACAGCAGTAATTGATATTTTTAACTAAACTTTCATACCAAATATATTTCTATCTACTAACCACTTTATTGTGCATATATACTGTTTGTCCTTATATATGGAGTAAGCGTATATTTTTTTACCGTGTGTTGTTGTAGACGTTCCTGTTTTGCTGCTGCTTTTACGTTTTTCGAGGTTCAAATTTGATTAAAAGCTCAAATAATGTAGTCAGGGTATATTTGTAAGGTGTTTATTATGGAGTAACTCCATCTGCTCTGAATGTGAATGCTGTATAATCTGTTGTGATCGGGTGTGTTCAATCATGTGACGATGTCTTTTAATCAAGTAACCACTGAATGATATCAACAACAGTGTTTTAACATGTCTGACATGCCCCCCAGTGTCTTATTTTCAATATTATGTCACCAAATAATGTCTAGAAATGATCCCCAAAAGCTGGCATGTCTTGTTTAAGATAGTAGGTGTACAGCTAGTAAAGTATTATGGAAAGTCTCCAACAAACATTTCCATTAATGGCTCACTGACTCTTGTAATGTCTAACTTGAAAAGGAACATTTTTCCCCTGGTGAGTTGCTTCCCTGAGCCATACAGAGCTAAAAAAAAAAGCCCTCAAATGATTTGGCCTATTAGATAGTTATTAAATTACTATTGAAACAATGAAAACCATAACTAGTTTGTTAAATTTGTTGCATCTTTAATTCAAATACACAATATTAAACCAGAAGTCTGATATAAAGTATAAAAAAGAAACAGCAGAGGAGTTCACAAGCCTCCCTCGCCTCTGTCTGCGCCCTAAATCTAATTACAGTAAACTAACAACATTGCAGAGTACACCTGGATTAGGTTTCTTGGAGGTGACCTTCTGTTTTAATCCAGACTGTTATTCGATAGTGCATCACGGCCTACAGCTGCAGCTGCCTCTCCATCCCTAGTTAACAGAAATGAGTGCAATGCCCAACAAAAGAACGGTTCTCTTTGTTTTAAACAAAGTTATTGACATTCACAGAAGACTGGATACATTTATGTCACTGTTGGATATAAAAGCGACATGGATCGTGTGTGAATGTCTGATAAGGTTTTTGAATCATATATGAATCAACCATATTTTTGATATATAGTCCCTGTGTTTTCCATCAGACTATATGACCGCTGTTCATTTCAGTATTGTGTCATCTTGTGTGATCCATTTCTGTGCCTCTGCTGTTTGTCCCAGGCGAGTACGTCACCCGTGTACAAGTTATCCTTTTCCAACGTCTTTTATTTTATCTTCAGTCGTGCGTGAAATTGTGGAAAAACCCTGCTCATCTAAAGATGCTAATTCTGGACTTTTATTAGACCTGAATCATCAGCTGTAGACAGTTCCTGTTGTAAAATGAATCAAAGTCCCTGTGGTAGCTATTTGGAGCCTGTTGCTAATTTCCTTAATCCCACATTTTAAACCAAAAAAAAGTTAAATGTTCAAACTGTTTTATTGAAAACAAGTCCCTGTTTGTGTGTTTTTTGACACAGAGATGTTATGTGCACCCACGGCTGTTTCCTCGGTTTCCATTTCTTTGAAACACTACTGAAATAAAACTGCTTCCTTTGAAGTGTTAAATCGTTTTAAGGGAGAGGCTTGAAGTGTTTTTTTTTTTTTCCATTCTGATCTTTTGTGTTTTCTGTCACAAAAAAAGTACATTTGCTTTGTCAGAACTGCACATTTATAGTGTCCTTGAGTCAGACTGAGTATTTTCTGGAACTAAAAAATGAAATATACTCAAGTTGTATGTATCAAAACAAAACCAAACATGCAAAAGCTGACACATGTTGGCTGGAATTATATGGAACATACATGACAAAAACTATACAGCACAATCCCCTCAGTTTTTCAGCAGAAACTACAGGTCACTAGAAAGTTTAAACTGTGACTGTAACTTAATTAAATTAACTGTGTTGCTCAGACGAGCTTTCACAAATAAACCTTTCATTCTGCAGACTGCTGACGTCACTAGTACAACTTTCGCGTCTATTCTTAACTTTACTCGTGTCGTTGGCCTACATGCAAGTCAACGGACGAATCCTGTCCAAACAACATGGATAAATCACATGGCTGGGAAGCGCATGAGAGGCTACTTGTTTAGCTCTTGGAATAGTTTGAATACTTCCACTAATTTTTATTAAAGGTCGCATTTTTGTTGCGGAACAATACCCAAAGCGTTTGGCAAAAAGGTCACAGCATCAAGACAACTCGTAAAAAAAAAAACAACCTAAACTCTCAACTGAACTTTGAGGCTTTTACTGAGGTGGAGCTTACAAGTACCAATATAATCGAAACTAGCATTAAACTGATGTATTGGTTTGACAAACCAGTCTGGTTTTGGTTTTTAGTTTCTTCCCTGACCACAATTACTTAACAAATCTAAAATAAAGTATACTCTGGCTTTCAGAAGTGGGTGACACTATTAAGACAGTCATGTAACTCATTTCCTTGGATAAACCCTGAACAGTTTTATTTCTGGGCATATGAATAATCCACTTTTAAATGGTCTAATTTATTGATTATAGGCACAAAATACTGGCAAAATCTACAAATATCTGCATCAACCTATCGGTTAAATACTAACCCAAACACACTGTACAAGTATAATTCATACATCATTTAAAAATGAATGAAGGCATACAAGTTATCAAGTCGTCCTCCTCTCAGTGTTACTGCACTGAAACTGTAACTAGGAATTTATTTAAAGCACATTCAGGGGCTCATTTCTTACAGCATTTTGTAAGAATATCACCAATACATTCATTTAAGAAAAAGCTCTTCTTACTATTATTACTACACAACTACTGTCTGACTTCACTACCAACATTTCCAGTGCAGAAACAGGGCTGGTGCTCTTTGTGAGAAAAGTTTACAGAGTGAGTTTACCGCCGGCTCAGACTATGCAAACATTCTTATGTGAACAGCCGGTACACTCCCTCCTTTATCTTCACAGAATACAATTCAACGTGCTGCCGTTCCTCCGTTTGGCTCTCAAGGTAACCTTCTGTGTCACATGGCAGCTCATGACGGGACTTTTGGGATTTTTTCTTTTTTTTTTTTGCTTATGAATTACCTGTTTTTACATCAACGCCGGTACTTTATAAGAAGCTACAAAAGCATAAAATCTATCAGAGGAAAATTTGTTATCACAAGTTGAACGTCATATTAAAAAAAAACACGTGTTTCATCAGCATTTTTTTTCTTCCATCATCATTCTCCCTGATTATTAAGTGCTTCCATCTTGTGGCCCAAAAAGGGAAAATGAATTCAGCAGCTCTTAATGATGTTGACCTGCTGGGTAAATTACAACACACCATTAATGGAGCCCTATCATATCATCAAGTGGGAATTAATTAATGGTTTCTTATGACAAATTTTGAAAACAAAAATATGTCCATAATTTATAACCATACTGGAAACCTGGATGGGCTTTTTTAAAATGGTCTGTTTAAAAAAAATAAAGGGGCCAACAGATGGACATGACAGGACCTCCACGAGCAGTTCCAGCAGAAAAAGGGTCTCATTATTTTAAAGGTTGCCATAGAAATCTCATTAAAAGGTAAAACACACCAGTGAAACGAGTCAGTAAAAGAGCTTGAAATAGAAAAAAAGTTCATTCCAATTACTGAAAATAAGTTAATTCAAGTTTCATAAAAGTTCGGTAGCAAGAAAAAACTGTTTGTACAGAGTCAAAAGCGGTTTCCATGGAGATCCTCCCTTACCGCTATTTGCTCTGGAGGTCCTTCTGTGATCTCCTGTCTGCGTCACAGGTCCCAGTGTGGAGCCGGAGCGCCCCCTGTCTGTGCAACGCGCTCAGGGTCCTGAACTCCAGAGGCATGGTGTGAGGACTGGAGCTGGACGTGTACTCGTACTTTAGGGTGTCGTAGTAGTGGTATTTGACCGGTTTGCCCTGCGAGTCGAGTGGGAAGGGCCAGAAGCCGTAAAGATGGATCTCTTCACAGAAGCGAGTGGCCATCGTGTACATGAGGAGCCCGGTGGTCGGACGCTTGATGTGGACATGGTTGGTTAGCCAATACCTGTTGACAAAGACATACAGTGTGTGTGATAAACTGCATCCAATGGTTCGATAACTGTCATCTAGAAATACTGCAGAGGGGAGAATATGTTCAAGGTCTCCGAGCCCTTTTTAGGGTAGCACACTAAAGTCAGTATTCACTAGGAAGCAACACTTATCTCCTCCATAAGACCGTCCTCTCTCTGGGTTTTGATATTAATCCAGATATACAGCATGCCGGAGCACACAGACTGGAGCTGAATCCTAACAAGTCACACTAAGTAAAAATTTAAAGCTTGCCGGATGTGTTTCTCTGCTGCAGATCACCAAGCTGCTGCTGCTTCAAGGACCGTCTGCTCACAGATAATCCATAAGTTATCTTTTTGTCTCTTCTTCTCGGTGGATGCACTGCAAAAACCGTCCCTCTTAACAAGTCATTTAGTCAAGTGGTCTACTAATGCTGAAGCAGCTGGCCGATTAATTATATTGAAAGTCAATTTTGATAGAAAAATTAATTGTTTAAGTCATAAATATTCTCTGGATCCAGCTTCTGAAATGTGAAGATTTGCTAGTTTTCTCTCTTTTGTATCATTATAAAATGAATATTTGGGTTTTGCACTGTTGATTGGACAAAATAAACAATCAGAAGATACTATTTTAGGGTCTAGGATATCACATTTTGACAATAGCGCTGCACGGTTTTGAAAAAATATCTAATTGCAATTATTTTGACTGATATTGCACTTGCGATATGATTTGCAATATTAGAGGGTATGATCATTTTCACATCATTAATCTCATTTTCATTGAAAAACATAATCAAATGGTTATGGTGTGATTTTGGTGCGGCTCTGTACCACACAAAGCTTTGTCAAGTTTGTAGAGTATGATGTGATATTCATTAAAAATGGTATTTTGACACACATTTTGCCTCTAACAAAAATTGTGATTTCCTTCTCATCCTGCGATTTGAAAATTACATTAGGCCATATTGCGTTTTCAACAAAGTTTTGATTAATTGTGCTGTCCTAATTGACAATAATGCAGGATGTCCACTGCTCCACCTGGATTAATCTTTGCTCAGGTGCTGGAAGCATCAATGAGTCCAAACTGATAAAAAGAGATATCCGCACACTTACTGCATAGATTCAAGTGTGCGGATATCTTTTCTATCAGTACAGATTGACAATAAAAGAATTGTTTCTTCTCCGCCCTATGCTGAACACACTAAAACAAAATCATTCCACACATTTCCTGGCTCAAGAGTCTAGTGCGGCCATCTGCACGGGAAACAAATTATTTCTATTTGTCTAGTTTCCAGAGAAAGGCATGATGCAATGATGGAAACTACATTGTGAATCAAAAAAATTGATTTATCTCACCACATTGGCAGAGATTTTACTCGATGTTTCTTAAAAATAACTCTTGAATGTTTCATTACTTGTTCAGGTGGATATGTGGTGGTTCAGAAGCAGCATGTTAAACAGAACTGCACACGCTCGCTTCCTCTACTTCTTCTACGTGACCTAGGAGCTCCGATAATAGACAGTGAGTTGCCGCATGCTGCCCTCAGGAGCAGCTCCAGGGACAGGTGGTCAGACGTTCAATCGCCCCAACTTCATTTTCCTTTCCAGTCACTCGCCCGTTCCTCCAGCCTCGAGGCTGTTGCTGCCTCCTCTGGCTGCGTGCACTCTGTGGTTCGTGCGGAAGGTCGTGTTGAGATGCAGAGGTTGTACTATTTAAAGCAGCTTGTGTGCCGTGAAGGGCAAACTCCAGAGGGCAGGTTTACAGTCCAACCAAACACCACAGCAGGTGATCAGCATTTTAACAAGCAAGAGGAGAGACGGCCTAATTATCAGTGAAATGGTCTGATGTAGCATTTGGTTGGAGTGAATATGAGCGGATCCTTTGTCCTCCACTGCACATGATGGGGAATTAAAGTTCAGTGTTACTGAGAAAAGGACAAGGTCAGGTGGAGCATTCATCAGACACCACTATAAAGAGGAAAAAAAGGCATTCGTTTCACCTACAAGACGATTTCAGGCAAATTATTTTCTCTTGTAAAACACGCATCAAACAGACTGTTAACTACTAAAGTAATGGCCCAGTTCTACCCCTTTCACAATTAGGGTGTTAGTTGGGGCATACTAAATGTCCTAATGTGGTCACTGACCAGCGGTGGCTGTTAGGCTTTTAACAAAGCAGGAAAGATCCCGAGCAGAGTCTGGTCGTGATGAAAGAGAAGCAAGGACAGCTACAAAAACTGCACAGAGGGATTTCATAACAGCCTGAAGGCTATGGAGGCTGTATTTAACAGATCTGCAAAAACATTCCTAAAAAAAGATCCAGTTCTAATCAACGCAAATAATAAGGATTAACTAAATATAAGTCCTGTTATGCTATTTACTTATTATCTGTGCTATTCCTGAGCCACTGTCAACAAAAATATCTAAATAACACAATTTGGAGCTCACAAGTGAGCAGCATTTTGGACATAATTTCGACAAATGGCAAATGAATCTCTTCATGAAGCATTTTCATAAATGTTGGCAGTAAATCCGTGTCAAAATCAATGCACCAAAGCTGAGAATGAACACCCGGTGGTCAGAAGACTGAAGAAGTGAGCTTCAATTAAAGGAACAGCTTGACATTTGGGTAAATGTGCTTATTTGATTTCTTGCATAGAGTTAACAGAGAGGATCAATACCAAGAACAACAGTTTATCCTCACTTCTGTGTAGTGTTTCTGCTGGTTGCCTGGTAACCTCACAGTGACGACAAGACTCCGGGAAGTCGGTGCTGTTGATCACCAAGAAATAGTCAAAGCATGTAACGCCCTGTAAAAGCACAAAGTGTTTGTTTTTAGCCGTGCTCGCGGCTCTAAAGAAGGAAATGTCAGCCACTGTGTTGGTCGGTCTGGATTCGGCTATTAGTGCATTTTACAACTTTTAGGACCTGATGCTTTAGAAAAGGGCTATTCAAGTGTTCATACTGGGAGGTTGATTTACCTAAAAAAAAATATCTCTTTCCCAATGTAAGTCTTTGGGAAATAGTATTTTTGGGCCCAATGGCATCACGTGACGGACACGGAAGTTGTAGTACTACCGTTTGGCCACTACGAAAATTGGGATCAACGACCGGCGCTCTTCCTGGGGGCTTGGTTCAGCCTCACAAAGCTGCTAGTGTGGTTGTAGACTCTTGGTCTTGTTTCATTTCTGCTTGTGTGCAGATTAAAAGGTACAGTGTGTAGGATTTGGTGACAGCTAGTGGTGTGGTTGCAGATTGCAACCGACTGAGTACCCCTCCGCTCACTCCTCCCTTTACAAGACTGCGATAATGTAAGCCGTCGAGTGCTAAACCGTGGTAACGCCATCCTTACCATAATAACACTACTTTAGGAGAAGTCAGACGGTGACTGGCGGTACCACGGTCTTGCACTCTGCGGCTCACGTTACCGCAGTTTCACAAGAGTGTTGGAGAGCCACGGTGGTCTTCAGGTAACGTAAAAACGTGAAAGACTCTCTCTAGCATCAGTGTTTGGTTTGTCCGTTCTGGGCTACTGTAGAAACATGGCGGAGCAACATGGTGAACTACGTGAAGAGGACTCGCTCCCTATGTAGATATGAAGGGCTCATTCTAAGCTAATGAAAACATGATTCTTAGTTTCAGGTGATTATACACTGATGAAAACACGTTAAAATAAAACAATGAAAATAAAATAATGAATAATATATTAATATACACTGTTCCTTTAAACATAGAAACAACGTGATAACTAGTGAGCATCAGAGATGTTGGTAGACTATTTTTGAACTTTCAAGTGATCTAGCTCCCCCCACCCCCCATTTCCAGTCTTTACACTAAGCTAACCACCTCCTGGCTCCTGCTTCTTACGTAACAGACAACTGAGAGAGCAGTATTGACCTTCTCATCTAACTCGCCGCATGAAAGCAAATAGGTGCTGTTCCCAAAATGATTGATGAATGACAAATAAATCATAAAATAGACTGATATGTCTACTTGAACTGTGGCTGCGTTCCAAATTACATACTTTTTCTTTTTACTTTTAGTACATACTGCAGCTGTCCTTACAAAGTACATTCTGATAACCAGAAAAGCATGCTGGCTTTCATACTGCAACATGCGACCGGATGTCGTATGTGTATAATGGTATTTTTTGACATACTAAATCTCTTTCTGGCATACTAAACAGTAGGGAGGTTTGGGTATTGGAATGCACAGACTCAAACTCAGAATCAAACACACAAAAGAGAGATTTCACACTTGATCTAGACAGATTCGGTGGAACGACTCCAGGTGCACAGCGAGCGAAGAGAGACGGAGTAGCTTTAATGCTCGGTTTAAAAATAGCTGCAGATTAGAGTCAGACGACCCCTTCATTATGCTGCGCACAGGTGTTCTTAACCAGGAGCAGTACTGTGCGGCATCTTACCCTCTGACAGCGTGGAGAAGGCGCAGCGATGGGAAGGCGGTGCGTACGTCCACGGTGTGCAGCAGGATGAGACGAAGGGCCCACTCCACGCGCTCTTCTCCACCCTTGGCCATGAAGGCCGGGATCCACAGCACGCTGCCGCTGAGGCTTTGGAGCCGCTGCAGGAAGCGATCCCTCCACTCCTCGCTGACCAGGTCCTGGAAGGCCCGCTGCACCACTGATGGGTTCATGGTCACCAAGTTGGTCCGCCGCCCCACGTCCTGAGAGTACTCCTCCACCGGGGCCAGGTTACACCTTAGAACAAGCAAACTACACGTCACTCCGTTTCCTTTACTATGGGCTTTCTCTTGTCTTTTAAATCTGAACCTCTTTACTGTACACGTCTGCAAACATGAAGCAATGTTTCTCAATGAAGTGTAAGAGCATGATGAGAAACCAACACAGCTTCAAACCAGCTTCATCTAATGAAAGTTAGACTATCATATAGTGAACAGTGCTAATTCTACCACAAGTTTCCCTTTCATTTCAGATTCAGTGACTGGTAAAGCTATGAATTAGCTGTGTAAATCACAGTTTCATCACAATATTATATTGATTCTTTGGACAACGATACGATATTTGTTGATATTACAAAGTCTGCCACGATACCATTTCGATTTGATTCATTTCAGGGCCCTGCGATCGATATGAGACGATATCATATGCCCATTTGACACAATCAGTTAAATTTATATCACATCACAACCCTAACTAAAATATGATTTGACAATTTAATTACTGAGCTCTTCCAGACATTTAAATGAAAAATATATATTCTTTTTAATAAAAATAATAAATATAAAGCGGGAATTTCAAAATAAAGGTGTATTTTAAAGATGACGTATGCAGCAATATTTTCACTTTGCATCGTTGATATTGGATCATTGATCACTGAATCGATATATCCGTCATTACACCCAATCCCATATAGAGTGAGCACTCACAACATTTTCTTCTTACATTTTTCTTTGTATTAACACACACGCGCTGAGACAGAGCCTGAAATGTCTCTGTGTGTAGTGAACTGTTGTTAATTACTTAATTAAATTTTAAAAACTTAGAAGAATTCAGAAAATTCAACAGACTTTTTAATTTCAGAAACTTAGTATAAAGACAGCGAGTGGAGCTTGTTGCCTCATTTGGTTTGTTGAACATATGACATGTACATATGGGCGACAAATTAAAGGGAAAACTTGAATAAAAGAGAGGTGAAACATTAATGCAGGTGTAATTAATGCAGGACGTGAGGGGTGAATGGTTTGATTAATATGAAAATGTGTATGCAGTTCATGTACTGTCACCAGACACACAAGTGAGCTTACACTAAAACGAAAGCCCCAAAATCTCCACTTCAATTATACAGCAGTTGGTAACTTTGAGCAAATATGATAAAAAGTTATTTTTTAAAACGGTCACTATATCCTGACAGTAGTGCAGATAATCTGTGAAAAAAATCTTACTCTGCCTCTTGTGCTCCTGATGGCATTTGTAAGATTTCACAGCGCTGAAGGAAAACAACCAATCAGAGCCGAGCAGTCTCTACGGCAGCTGTCAATCACTGCTCGCTAAACTGGCAAACTCTGATCAAACGGTTAAACTAGGGAGCGCTGATCAAATATGAATCAAGATTCTGTTACTGTAATGCCTATTTTTCACCTCAAATATTTTCAGAAACATATTTTAGTGTACTGTTTAGCAGTAAAATCAGAAAGTTTGTGGGCGGTGCTTGGTTTTGGCTTGACTGTTCTCACCATGGCCGCTGTGTCACAACCATTAGGAGTTCTAGGAGGACACGGATGAACATGTTTTTTTTTTTACAGATTATCTGTCTCATGCACTATTGTCAGAATATAGTGACCATATTATAAAAATAACTTTCAATCATATTTGCTCAAAGTTAACAACTGCAGCTTTAATGAAATTTGAACGATGATATAAACCAGTGTTATTGTGACAGGTATTTAATTTCATGAGCGGATTTAAGTGACTAAAGCTGCCTGCCACTCTGCAGTAATTAACTTCAGATATATACCTTTTCAAAAATCTTCCAGCATCTCATACTAACACACTTGTATTTTGCTTTTCCCTTCAATTTACCATCCATCTGTTCATGTCCTCAAGCTAGTCAAACCGTTTGCCTGACAGAAACGTCTACCAGGAGTGAAACAGAGCAGAAATATAAGTGAGATTCAGCAGAAAAGCAGGATGGCATTTTATTTATTGCCGTTAACCTCGGCCTCCAAGTGAATACCAGAAAACACAAAGCCGGTAATTATCTTCTTCACAGTGAAGCATCTCTATTCTCTGCAGCGTGGCAGCAAAACAAACCAGGAGTGCTGATTTTTAATAACCTAACATATTATAATTTACTCATACACTTGTGGCTGCTGTCCAGTGAAAACCATGCATCTCCAGAACATCAATATTTCAGCTTTGTGATAATTCATTTTATTCAGTCAAGTTTCATCTGAAAAATTCGGTAACACCGCACAAGGCCCCCTTGAGCGCCGGTACGAAACGCACCGGGTGTTCCATTAACTATAATGTAAACCTATTCACGACAGCAACTCCTCCGAGAAAGTGCGCCGGGAGTGTGGTGGTCGGTGTTACCAGTTTTACACGGTGTTCGGGCATACACCGATTACATTATTTGCCCACTGCAGCCACCGTTGTTTTGCTTTTTTTAGAAATAAAACCCATTTAGTTCATTTTCACAAATCAACACCATGTTATCGATACAAAGTTGGACGGCGGACGCTACAAACTGAAAGTGAAAGTGTCTTCTCCGGACGGGCTCTCAGCAGAGTAGCAGGAGTCAGATTTCACACACGGGACGAGAGAGAGTTGACAGACAAGACGATGACGAAGGATTTGGTGTCAAAGTGAAATGCAAAATCGCCTATTTGGCAATATTTCAGATTTAAACCCAATGCTGTAAGGGAACCATAATGTTAATGAGGTTATTGCTGTGCGGAGGACGGACCGTTCATAGCCGGTGTGTGCGGCGCAGCAGCGCTGGGTGGAAACCTGCAGCCCCGCAGCGAAAGCTGGACCGGGGGGACAGCCATCTGACCTTAAAGATCAAAGTAAGCACTCTACAGATATTCAGCGCCATCTTTTGTTGTAAATAGCTGGTGTTATCGGTAACACCAGTGTTGTCACATATGCTACAGTTGTCAGATAATTGTAGTGGAGTAAAAAGTGCAATAGTTCTCCCTGAAATCTAGTGGGGTAGAATTATAACATATACAAAAATGTAAATACTCCAATAAAGTACCAGTACCTTAAATGTGTACTTAAGCACAGCACTTAAAGCAGCAATTGGTAGAAAAGGAGCAAATATGATTTTAAAAAGTCAACAGTAACTATACCCTGACAGTAGTGCATGAGACAGGTAATCTGAAAAAAAATATGTGCCTCTGTGTCCTCTGGTGCTCCTAACGGCATCTGCAAGATTTCACAGTCCAGAGGAAAACAAGCAATCAGAGCTGATCTGGAGTCTGCCGTCAAACGGTCAAACTAGGCAGCGCCGATCAAATACGAATCAATATTCTGTCACTGTAATGCCTATTTCTCACCTCAAATGTTTTCAGAAACATCTTGTAGTGTACTGTTCAGCTGTAAAATGAGAACGTTTGTGACCCGGCAGCCAATGTTGAGATGAAGTTGAGGAAATACCAAGCACCGCCCACCAGCCGGAGCACAGCCAATAGAAACGCTCTTAGATATTCAGCGTCATCTTTTGTTGTAAATATCCGGTGTTATCGGTAACGCTGGTGTTGTCACAAGTTTATTAACTGGTGGGGAAATTTCCTCACCGTCACATCCCTACCGTGCGTTAACTTTCACTTTTATGTTACAATCAGCAATTCCGTTTGTGTCCCGTCTTCACAACGCTCACTTTCACTGTACAAAGGTAGTAGATTTAAGCCCGACCATGTCGTTCTTTCCTAAACCTAACTATAGCGGGTTTGATGCCAAAAATAAAGTGACGCCAAAGGGGAGTGACGAAGCGCCTCGTATGTGACGAGTTGGGATGAGAATGTGTCGACTATGACAGCTGATGTACAGTTGCTTCAAAGCAGTGAGACAAATGTGCATCAGCTGACTAATTTATCTTTGTAAGTTACAATAACTTGCTCAAGTGCGCCAAATTATTCAGTTTGTTTTATCACAACGCCGAGCTGAAATAATCTATAACCCAAAATACTGAACCATCCCACTTTGTTGAAAACCCAGCATAGGGCAGAGATCTATATTTAGCCGAGGCATTATCTCTCTATCTGATACGTGAATGCCAGAGCGAATTCCTCAGCTTCTCAAAATGCCACATTCCCTGTTGTCTGCCTTCATCCAACCATTACCGCCGTGGCCCGGCGTTATTATCATGCCGCTGCCGTGGTCTGCAAATCGTGACCCCTCCTCGTCAGCATAACAGCGCAGCACTTAGAGAAGACAAAACGTGCAGACAACAGAATCAATTTCAGAATAAAAAAGGGGACGCATGAGGATTTTGAGGCCTATTGAGCTATCGATCAATCAGCTCAATGAGGCGCTACGGCAGACGGCTACTTCCTGCTCCATTTATGCAACAACATTAAAGTAATTGATTTATTAGATGGGATGTTTCTCACAGTAGATACCTCTTTTGTTAAGATTGTTCTGCTGTACACCGAATCCCGAACCTGAATACTTGTTGTTTTGCATCTTCCATTATAATATAACCCTAGACAGATTTACTTTCTTCCAATGACAAGCATGAATAGTGATAAATAACCCACTCAGCGACTCCTTCAACACAACACAGAGCCGGGTGATGGCTTCACAAACACAACTCTGTGGTAAATGAGAGCAGGACCCCTGAGAGCGACGGGGGTTTTCTTTGAAAAGCCCAATGTCTTTCTGCTGGATGTAAAGGCCTTTTCAAAATGTCAGTATAAAATGTATAATCATGCATTTAATTGCTCTCAGTCCAGCAGCTCATTTCCAGCTTTAAATCATTAAAAAGCTTTGACAGCTTTTTCAAAAGTGCAATTAATATATTTCCAGCTGCGTGAGCACCAACGCTAAACCTGAATTAAACCGAGAACTGGAGAAAGTGATTATCATTCCAATGTGAATTATGCTCTCGGTAAAGTGAGATAAACCTAAAACTGAAACTAATGTGCCAATCCATTTCAATTACGGGACAACTCTGACTCTCATGTTTTATGATTTATTCCAAGTGGAAGACTTCCAAACCCGAAATCACTTTTTTGTGAAGAGGGGAAAAAAAAAAAAATACCTGATAACAAAGTCGTGAGAGTCGATGTCGGGTCCACAGCTGCTGTTCAGCAGGATCCCAGAGTTCCCTACAATGGCGCAGCGCCTGTGATGCTGGTTCTTCATGGGGGATACGGTTGGCAGAAGACGGTAGAGATTTTCTGAGATGTTTGTGGTGCTGTGGCGATCAAACACATAGTGGATGATATCTCCTGGCTTCAGCGTGCCCTTCAGAATAGAGATGTCTCTCTCTGGATCCAGAAACCGCAGAATATTCTTTCTGTGAAAAAGAGAGAAAAATAAAACACGCTAGTTATGAAAGCCTCCGCTCGGCCGGGTGTGAAACTGTGTTGATATAAGAAAAGTGATGAGTGTGCCTGATGAGGTTGGAGAGGGTCTTGTTGAAGGTCCAGCTGTTTGTCGAGAGCTTGACGGTGTTGTTGAAGCTCGGGCCGAGATGATTCACGCCTTTGCTCGATCTCGTCAAAGCGGTCGGATGTGCTGCGGCTTTTCTAAATGAGAACGGAAAGTCATGTTATTGACACACTATTAAAGATCAATAAGAAACAAAAGCCTTGTTGTTTGTACATGTATTGTGTGAATTTATCCCTCCTAATTTAAGGGTTATTTTTCCTATCTGATGTATTGATCTGTTGTACAGAAGATTATAAAACCCTCTGAGACTAATTTGTGATTTTGGTTTATACAAACAGTGGTGGAATATAACACTTGTTGCTGCAAATGTCTTAGGTACTAAAGCTTTACTCTTTTATGCTACATTTATTATACTTTTACCGCACTACACTTGTGCACTACTAACTACACTGTACAGTAAGATTTTACATACATAAAGATCATAATATATATTAATTATATTGATATAGTTATTTATTTAGCCATCTATATATATCATTCCTCTTTCTTATTCCATTTATACAATACTGTTGGAGATACTGTCACTTACTTTTACACACAATCCTCATTTTCATATATATTTCATATGTATCTAGTACTTTTTGTTTTATTTCTAACTTTTTTTCTTGCAATTTATTTTCACTTTATCTTATCATTGTCTTTTTTATGTTATTAATGTTATCCTATCTTATTGTCATTTTACCTTATCTGATTGCTTTTACTGCTTTCTCATCCTATACATTTCAATGCACCGTTGACCGTTGTGTTAACCTACATATGACGAATAAATAACTGAACCTGATATAACATGGAGGCCACTTACTGCATAAGGAGTACTTTTGGTGCTTTAAATACATTTTAGCAACAACACTTTATGTACCTTATTATGCAGGATATTGACTTGTAATTGTGTATTTTTTACATAGAGGTATTCTTTCTCCAACACTGTATATGAACAAAATGTATATATTTATTTAGCTGTCCATTTATCTTGTTGCACTCTCATAACCTATATATCTCATTCTATTTGTACACTACTGTTGGAGATACTGTCGCTGTATATAGTACTCTATTTTTGTTTTATTTATATATTTTTTTCTTACAACTTATCACTGTATCTTATCATTTTATCTTATTAATGTTATTCTATCTTATTCTATCTAATGTAACTATTGCTGTTATTGCTGCGCTGACCCGTTCTCTCATCCTATACTTGTCATTGAACCGTTGACCCCGTGTTAACCTGCATATGACAAATAAAACTGATATAACATGGAGGCCAAGTACTTTCGGTACTTTAAATAAATTTTAGCGACGATACTTATGTACATTATTATGCAGGACTTTTACATGTAATGGGGTCTTTCTACATAATGGTTATTCCTACTTCATCAAAGGGTCTGAATACTTTCTCCACCGCTGTATATGAACAGCACTGACTTCCATTGACTTGGCTCCAATGAGTCTTTACATGCAATAAAGTTGATGTTATTTGAAACACAGCATTTTTTTAATTCAGCTTTATCCGTATGGCAGATGTTTTTCACTATCTCATGGATACCACCACCACATTGATGGGTATTTATAGCAGCTGCCTTCTTGCTGTAAAAAGTAATGAGACGCTCGCTGTGAATGACTCACTGTCAAGACTGCAACGGAATCAAATGACCAATGCCAACTATAAAAATTATATAGGAAGAGCAGTGAGCTCATCACTGGTGGTCTACAGCAATATGTACATCTGACGTATATATATGTGCGTGTGTGTGTGTGTGTGTGGAGATAATTGGATTTCAGACCTGTGCGGTTTAGGGATGAGCCGGTGCAAGTTCTTCCTCTTTGAATGTCCGGTATTTCTAGAACGAAATAAAGATTTAGATTGAATTATAAATCATGAAACCTTGGTTGATAATGGACTGATGCTTCCTGTAATCATATCCTGTAACAATAATCCACCCACTGTATTCAACACCAGGCGTGTATACTTCCGTCTTTTAAGACAAGAGAATAAAAGGTGCAAAGCGTGCACCAAGGCGTTTTTAAAGCAATCCACTGTGGGCCCATTTGCTGATGTAATGAGGAGAAATGTGGCCTTAATGGAGCCCCATTATACTGAAAGGAGGTTTTCGTTTCTCAGGGAAGTGAGCAATCTGTTTTACAGGGGTGTTGAAGACGCCAGCCAATATGCATTTACAGTAAACACACTGTACGTGCATTCATATCGGCCTGTTTTGCAATCATGACCTTGGTCACATGTGGTAAAAATCGTGACAAGCTTTTGTCTTAAAAAGGAGCGAGAAACAGAAGAAGAGTGGCTTCTCTGACAGACAGGTGGGCCCCGTTCGTCTCACTCGTTTTACAACGCTGGTGGTGGCTTTAAATATATTGTTGGGATTGTGTTAAGCTGCGTTTATGCAGGAGTTGAATTGGTTCTGGTTCCTCTCCCACGGCGAATCACAAACCAATATGACCTCATTACAACGTGAGCCACAGCCGGGTAATTGCATTCAAAACAAAATGTGAATGCTGAAGGGGAAATGTGAGGATCCAAAAAAGCTTTTTTTTTTGTGCAATTCAGGTAGGTAGCACACAGCACATCTTTAGAGCAGTGATGATAATGATGTGAGGCAGAAGAAGAAGAAGAAGAAGAAGGATGTTCATGTTGCACTGGTGAGGTCTGGTTTGGTTTTGTGTGTGTGTGTGTGTGTGACAGAAGTATTTTTGGTGCTAAATTGAGAATGCATTTTCTTGCGGGTCAAATGCAAGTGGGGCAGGGAAGAATTTCTGCTGCACTGCTCAACATTTCAAAGTCTGGAAATGGAAAAGAAAAAGAAAGAGGGGTTTGTTTCCAATCTGTTGTGGGGGGCACCCTCCCTCTCTCTCTCTCTCCCTCTCTCTCTCTCTCTCACACATCCTCCACATGCACACACAGACTCTCTTATAGTGTAAATGTATCCCATCCTGCATGCAGGCTGCTGCAAGACAAATAGCCTAATCCTTGGAGACCCTTGGCAGGCTGCTGCTACAACAGCTGCTACTGCTGCACCCAAGTGTTACAAATGTAGAAACAAATCTTAAATACTCCACATTCAACTTCCATTCAACTCATTTATTTCACTCATTTATTCTTTTTTTCTCTCTCCCTCATCCCACCAACACCAACACCACCTCTCCACCAACACCAGCACTTCACAGATCCAGTCCTGTGAGAGGAATTAAACCTGCTGGACAAGAGAGAAAACAATGGACACACACACAATGCAATGCATGCATAGGGGTGAATAAACGGAGGGGCTACTTACGCAGTTTCTTTCTCCACTTCTGCAATATCATCTATGATCAAAAGCACAACGAGCAGCGTTACAAAGCCGAACAACAGCGTGCGCAATACCAGCGGCATGGCTGAGGAAGAGGAGGAGGAAGAGGAGAGGAGGAGGAGGAGGCTGCAGCCAGGAGTCCCTCCTTCCAGCTAACACTGGCTCACATTAACCTTCTTGTGTTTCTTCATTTTACACATCGAGAAAAATCCTGCTCGGCCGTCTGTCTCTCTCCCATTGTTCTTATTATCGGACACTCCCAGCAGGCTGTGCGGTTCTTCTCTTCTCTTCTCTTCTCTTTCAGATGCTCATTTCCTGCTGTGTGTGTTGTGTGTGTTGTGTGTGTTTCGATGCTGCTGCTGCTTGTTTCTCCACCGGTGCCTCCTCTATTCCCCAGTCAAACTTTGAAAGCGTGCACCTCCACACTGCCTGCCTGCCATGGGAGCAGAGAGAGATGGAGAGAGACCACATGCAGCCTTAAAGGCGCAGCTACTCCATCTTTTACTCCACCACCCTCCTCCTCCTCCTCCTCCTCCAGGTGCTCACTATAACACTGCAGTACAGGTGCATCAGGAGGCAGGTTTTTGCACAAATGAACAGCTGCTTTCCACTTGAAAAGATCACATATATACACTGAGAAATGAATGCAACACCTTTCTGAAGATTTGGCAACCATATTTAACCTCAATGGACTCCTTAACAACACCTATATTTTAGATTTCATATAACAAAATTGTCAGACTTGATGCATCATTAGTCATCTGAATAAGTCAGAACACTGCATCTCATTATTTATTATATATCCTTTTGCGTATATGGTTCTTTTTCAGTTTGTATGTGGGTGGGATATAGGGAGGGAATTTGGAGCCTTGCTTGTGTTTTGTATGTGTTGTATACTTGGTTATTTGCACCAACTAGACACATCCAAATGGAGCGGCATGTGATATAGCCTTCATTTTTAAAATAGAGGTCAATGAGGCTCTCGTGTGGCCACCAAACACAGTGAGTGAGCCCCAGTAGACTGGATTAAATGGGGACATCTTTTTATAGCTTTGGTCACCAGTGGTGGAGGATAACAATAAAGCACATTAAAGCTTCACTAGGCAACATTTTGTTTGGCATCATTTGGGCAAAACAAATCCATTATAACCTTTCAGCATATTGTAATTCTCTGAGAGACTTCTGCACCTCCTCATGGCTCTGTTTTCAGGCTTTAAAAAATCTTTTAAAGATGAGTGACAAAGACGAGCGCTTCGTCACTCCCCTTTGGCGTCACTTTATTTTTGGCATCAAACCCGCTATAGTTAGGTTTAGGAAATAACTACATGGTCGGGCTTAAGTCTACTACCTTTGTACAGTGAAAGTGAACGTTGTGAAGACAGGATGCAAACGAATTGCTGATTGTAACGTAAAAGTGAAACTTAACGCACGGTAGGGATGTGACGGTGAGGAAATTTCCCCACCGGTTGATAAACTTGTGACAACGCCAGTGTTACCGATAACACCAGATATTTACAACAAAAGATGACGCTGAATATCTGAGAGAGCGTTCCTATTGGCTGTGCTCCGGCTGGTGGGGGGGGCTTGGTATTTCCTCAACTTGATCTCAACATGGCTTCCCGGTCACAAACTTTCTCATTTTACAGCTAAACAATACACTAATAAGATGTTTCTGAAAACATTTGGGGTGAGAAATAGGAATTACAGTAACAGAATATTGATTCGTATTTGATCAAATTAAGCACTTTCAATATTTTGCATAAAAACACACAAAATAGGGGTATGCATTGTTCAAGATTAAAGCAGTAAGTCCCAATCTTTTTTTTTTTGCATGTAAACCTTTACAAAAAAGCAGTTGACGCCCCTTGTAAACACTGATTTCTCCTCTAAACTTCTCAGATGGTTTCATTTATAGAGCTGATCAAGACCCAAATAGGTCAAATAATCCAATATTTCACCAAAGAGTAACAATCAGAGGAAAGTCAATAGAGACGTTTGTTCTTTTCTTCTTTCCAATCCAATTAATCATCTTACGACCCCTCGGATTCATCTTGTGACCCTTTGGAGGGGGTTTGACCTCTAGATTGGGAACCACTGGACCGAATATAAAGCAGTTAAGTCTAGCCCCACCTCCACTAGCTACAGCAATAAGGGAATACTTTTGTCCTTTTACTTATTTGAGTGCAGGACTTTTAACATTGTTGTTATTAGTATTTAGGATATAAATACAGATGCTGGTCTTTGTTGCAGTTAACTTCAATAGTTTGGAGTAAGATGAAAGTAATATGACTTTTCTTTCTTTTCACTTTACGCTGAGATATTCCCACTAAGTAATGAATATTGGACACCGCTATCATTTAAAAAGAAAATGTTATTGAAGCTCCCGTTTCTCAGTTCTTTTGCATCGCTCAGGGTATTTCAGGTTTTTTTGTTCTCTAACAAAATGGCAGGACTGCTGATCTTGGCAAAAGAAATGCATCAGACCATATATCTTTGTAATACCGCCACTACCACCGGCTCTGCTGTGTCTACAATTTTCTTTGATTATATATTTTCTAAAGCGTATGTTTATCCTGAAAAAAGCTAACTAGGCATGTTTTCTCTTTCCTGCAGTTTCCTGCTTAAATGTTTGCTGCACCTCCAGCACATTAAATGTTAATGTTGGAGTTACAGCAAAGACCCATTTCACTTTGGAGCAACAAAGTACATCAGAGTTCACTAATTGCTGCTTAATTAACTATCCATTAAGCATTGAGTAAACACATGTTCACATTTTAATTATCTATAAGTTACAAACCTTTGCTCACAATGGCCATTTTAATTATAACAGCTACATTAACGACACTGGAAGCTATCAGTGCAGTTAACTACAGCGTGTGAGAACACTGTGGCCACATTTTTAGCGGTTGTTGTGTCACTACTTACATCATAAATAACTAAAAACAAATTACAATATGTCATAATTAAAGCAACCACAGATTTCATCAGACATTTGTTCATCATCATCCTTCCCTCCTCATCCAATGATGATGTCAGGACTTTATAGTTGCCTAAAATAAACGCACATCTTCAGCTGAATCATGGTTTATTATTATTATCATCTATGATAGCTGACCACGTGGTTGGCACATGGTAAGTCTGGGTTTAATTGCAAATTAAGCATTAATTAGTCAACGCAAATGTAAAGCGTTAGCTCTGGCTGTTTTCAAATTTCATGCATATATTATCTACACAATTGCATTTCATAGACATGGATAGAGGGCTAATTTACATGAAGTGAAAAGTGCAGCTGGAGCCTTGAGAGTGCATGTGCATAATGACAAGACTTGATCATATTCACCCTGGTAATCATATCTGATTCCATCGAATGCTGATTTGTATATTCTGCATTTATATAAGTGATGTGACACTTAACATATATTGTAAAATTTAAATCATCTTCTGCAGTGTGTGAAAAATCCAGGCATTCAGGCATGGAAATCTAAATGTCAGCAGGTTGAACTCACTCCTCTTGATTAATATTCACCGAAACATATTCAGCATATCCCTCTACAGTATGAGAAAGACATAAGTCAAAGTTCTGCACGGAGGATTTATTGCTTTATGTTTTCTACTAGAGTTGTTGTGCAACAGTTCGTCTTACTAAAGCACCCATTAGGTTAATTGACGCTGCTTGATTAAAAGAGGAAACCTCTTGCCTGCAGCAGCTTCTATTCAGAGGGTTGCTTGCTCTTTTCGTTTTCGTTTTGACTTTCAACAAGGACACATTTCCCCGGCGTCTCGTAGTTGCATTTTGTGTGTCTTTGATGTGACGAGCGTCAGGAGCGAGGTGTGTATCAGAGAGTGTTGTTAACGGAGGCAGATGCTGCTGATACCGTTGTCATAGAGCAGCTTTTTGTCTTGTTGAAGTGTGTCACTGTGCTATTATTAGACTTTACACACTATACTCTCGCTCATTTTTTGGTTATATTTGCATTCACAAGAGCTCCGAAACGATAGTAACTCTGACATGTTGTTTTCATAAGAGGATGTCTCTGCGGCTGCTTCAGTACACGAGCCAAACATTAACATGTTGAATAAAGTTGTGATGTATTATTTATTGTTTACACGTTATCAATTATTTATTTTATCCCCAGTGAGATCTCTAATTTAATGAAACTATGTGATTCATTCCAGTCCAGCAGAGAGTGTGTTTTGTTGTATTTGATAGTGTTTGACAAAGAAAAAAGGGGCCTTGATGAATGCTTGGCACTAATATAAAAAAAGCTCAGTGTTGGCTCAGGGCTGCAGTCAGAGGGGCTTCAGCTTTGGTCATTATTTTGATTTATTTAAGCATTTCAAGTGCAAGCTTCTCTGATCAGTCTTCACATAAAATGTGCACGGTGTAAAAGCAACATAACGCACTAAATCAAACCCCCCCACCACCACCACCACCACCACCACCCTGACCCTCTGCAGCCGTGACTCACTTAGGTCAGCCTCTAATGGGCTGTGTGCAGGTGTGACGGGTGCTTTGTTGGAACGTGGAGCGTGACCTTTTGAAATATTTTTGGTTGAATGCGGTTGTTGGCCACAAAGAAATGTCATCTCTTATTTCATGCTGTTCACTCACATGGCCCAAATGTTACAGTCAGAACTCAAAACTTTCAGTATATGTCAGTGTTGTGGTTGATAAGGTAGTGCATGCAATCCCCAGCATGATATCAGGCTAAAACAATCTCAAGAGAAAAACAATAGAGGCTCTCGCACAATGATGATTTATTAGGTACAATCACACAGTTTTCATCAGGTAATGTAGAGGCGGAAAATATAGAAATGAATTTGCTTGTCAATCTACTGCTTTTATTTTAGCCTAGAGAAGACCATCACTCTTGAAAATGAAACAATATTCGGTTGCATCTTTGACTACTATAATGCTGTCGTTACATCTGGATCACATCAATCCAGTCGGATCTATACACTGGCTTCCTGTGTGTAAAGAAAAAGATTTTAAAATACTACTGTTGATTTATAAAGCACTGAAAGATTTATGTGTATTTGTATATTGCCTTTTTGTTTCTTTTACATCTTAACACCTTTTTTCTTTCTTATGTAAAGCACTTTGTTGTTGAAAGGTACTACAAATAAACTTTCCTTGTCTTTTGTCTTTCTTCCCTCCCCTTACCAAAATGAGGTTTATTCAAGTTAGTATACTTCTTTTGAACTTAAAATAAGAGAGTATACTTTCAGTTTCCTTTTTATGTCCTTATCAGAGACATACTTAACAAGTATACTTAAAAGTCTAAGTATACTTGGCTTATAGGCCTACTTGTACTTAATCTTTTGATCGACATATACTTAAGAAAAGTATAATGAAGTATTCTTGTCTTATAGGCCTACAGAAATGTATACTTGGCTTGTAGTTGTGCTTACGTTTTGATAGAGTAGCCTATTAAAGTATGTGAGAGTTTGTAATAGGATGCTTTGATGAGTTTACTTCAATTCATCAAGTTTTTGGACTATCTGTTCACCGTAGAGGCATGAGAGAACAAGACATTTTATTCATTATTCATTATACATTTTTTTTTATCTCATCACAAATCATCAAGTCGTTTTTAGGATAGCAAAAGGAGCTTTTTATGTACTACATAAATCATTGGCTAAGTACTCTGAGCTAACAAAGTACTATAAATTAGTTAAATTATACTTTTCATGAACTAAAAAGCAGAGATGCTCACAAGTAATTTTCTGCAAGTCAGTGTCAGTGTTTTGCTGGTACTGAGCTGTACCACTAAATATCAATATCAGTTATCATCTTAATTTACTTTGGATGCTGATGAAAGTTCTGCAGCTTTTTTTTTTAAGACATTAAAACAACAAAAAAAGCATCAAAATCCAGATTGCTGGATGACAGGGATCCCTCTCTGTTTACTTGAGATTATAAGATATTTAAAATCTAGCATCATATTTTACAGCCTCTCAAATTCTCCTTCATGATTAGTGACTGAATGATAAAAGCGATGCCAGAAGCTGTAAATCTGCTGTGTGAATCAAAATATCAGAAGTCTGTGTGTGTTCCGGTCAATACTCCACATCTTTCTGAGTGAGCACTTAGTACAATATTGAGGATATACGATGAGCCGTGAATTGGCTGAACTTCATGATCTTCCCTTTATGGTGCTTCAACACTGACAGAAAATAATGTAACTCTATCCAATATCTGCAGTACATCAAAACTGAGTATTCAGCATAAAATGTAATGTCAATTTTATGCGTAACACCTTGTTTGTGTTATATTTATAGTTCGTTTTACTTTAATTCATCTTGTATGTTTTTTTTTTCTGCCATGTCCCTTATTGAATTATATTTTTAAAAGGGACCTATTGTGTATTTTCAGGTTCATACTTGTATTATAGGTTTCTACTAGAACACGTTTACATGCTTTAATGTTCAAAAAACGCTTTTCTTCTCTCATACCAGCTTAGTTTTGTTTGAGGGCGCGCCAAATTAGCCGCTAGGCAAAATGTGTTACTTGGTGACATCACCACGTAACGGAAAAAAACGAGACTTCAAGGCGTTTCAGGCAGTTCAGGAGCAGTGTTTCTGTCAGGGAGAGTAACTCCCTTTGGCGTGGACTTTGTAACTTTGCAGACCTTTTACATGCACAAAAAACTATACAACACACTAAAGGAAAGGGGGAAAAGCACAAAAGCATAATAGGTCCTCTTTAAAGCGTGTTAGACTGAATAAAACCAAACACTGGACAAAGCTGCTCTTTAAAATAAAAAAAACAATCTATTAAAAAGAATGCAAAAACACTCAAAATTGAATTAATTTTCTGAAAAATAATTTATTTCCAGAGTAAAATAAACGATATGTTGCCATACAAAAAGTGTAAGAAAAGGGACAATGTCAAAACTGTAAATGCAGAGAGATCAGTAGAGTAACAGGTCGTACAGTATGTGCCGAGTTGCGTTAAAGAGTTCTTCAAATACATGTCCAGGAATAAATTCAGTGTGTTTTTTGTGTTGCTCACGTAATTTGACCTTTGCACAAACAAACCGTAACATTTCTGTAACTTTTATCCCAGATATTACAGGCCTAGTTTTATTTTATTTGCCCCCCAATAATGCAACATATCACTTCCATCGCTATGAATTGTCCCAAATCTTCTGTGACATCAGACACACACACACACACATCTCAGACAATTAGATTATATATAATTTATAATACAATCTAATAAAACATTCTGGGCCTAATGACACTAATATATTACTCCTTATCTCTTTGACTTGAATGTCCAAACACATAGAAATATTACTCTTTGAGTTTCTTCTTTGCTCTTCCACTATAGGTGCAAAAGTCAACAGAAAATATAATTAACATTCTTATTTGAATAATCCCTTATTAAGACGCGTTAGGCTGAATAAACTCTGCAGACGTAAAAACGAACATGGAAATGCAACAAACTGCTATGAAGAAAAAACAAACCTGCAGTCTGAAAACATAACTAGTCATAAACGAACATGGATGTATCGGATATGAATTGCACATTTGCACCTATGAGACAAGACTTCACCGTCTAGTCTAAACAGTATCAAAAACAGTGCCTGTGATCCAGCAAGAGAACCAGAAACTCAACAGTGTATGATGACGTGAAAACACTACCTTAAGTTATTAAACTGAACTTTCTGACATCTAATAGGCCACTATAGTAACCCAGTCAGGGCGTTTCTGTTCTCTTTTTATACGAAACCTTCCTGCATTGAAATAAAATGCATTAACCGATGAACTATTAGTTTGTAAACACTTGGCAACTTTTTAAATATGAATAACTGAAGAACCACCCAAACGTTTTTTTAACTTTTTAGCATAAAAATCTCACTTCAGAGAGTGACAGACAGAACACACGGTGCACTGACTGAAAAGGAAACTGTCATTTTTCACACAGACCGCTGGAATCATGACAGACCTAAAAAAACAATATGGCAACTAGTTGTATAATAGCATCATGTCCAACTCACTAAGAATCAACTAGGACTGTAGTCTGTCTTCTACCACCGAGTCAACACAGGAATTCACCGGCAACACTGGACGACACCTCGCTGACACGTAAACGACTAAAATGGACCCTTGAAAGTTTACGGAGGACGCGGAGCGCGGTCGAGAGCAACGTCACCTGTGACCTTAAATAGATTGCCTTTTTATCAAAAAACGTTTCAAGAAAAGAAGAATCAAATATTCCTCTGAGAGAATAAGAATGTCCACATTGTCTTTTTTTTTTTTTTTTGCATAACAACCTATAAAACTGACTCCATATTCTCACAATACTCATGGTCCTCTAGGTTATATATAAACTTTGTCCTGTCCACTTGTTTGGGGCCGTCCGTGAGAGAGGGGTAGAAGTCCGTCGGCGTCATGTAGCCCTCGTGGCTTTTGATGTACTTCTTGTAGTTCCTGCGTAAGCAATACCACGTGGTGGCGTAGAGGAGGAAGGCGACGCCCTTGAGGATGATGGCGAGGCTCACGTACAGATGCCGGTAAGCCACGTTGTCGTACAGCAGGCAGGCGCCTCGATCCCCGCAGTCGGAGCTCCAGAACAGGCAGGTAGAGTCGATCCCAGCACCAAAGATCAGAGGAGGGGGGATGAAGCCTGGAAAACAGAAACACAATAATAAATTAAAAATAAGAAAAAACACTTTATGTGAATTTTGGGTCAATATCGAATCATTAGGAAATTTTGGATCTCATT
>CAKAOH010038458.1:0-55000 GCA_916701665.1 Sebastiscus tertius
AACTATAAACTTTTTAATCTGTGATCTGTCTTCACTCCGGTATGAAACTCAGTGATGTTGATGTATCAGATCAGTCTGATCGGCGCAGCGTCCAATCAATAACTGATATCCAATAAGGGGGCGTGTCGGTCGGTGATAAACTTCCACGGAGGAGACGCTGGAGGATACACTGGTGTATCCTCGCTCATAGCTCCTCCAGCAAGCCTCCTCGCTCCTCGCTCCTCGCTCCTCGATGCGCATTTTATGAATTGGGACGTCCTTCAAGATGGAGGACTGAGATCGATTTCCGGGTCACAGCCGGAGGATCGAGGAGCGAGGAGCGAGGAGACGAGGAGGCGAAAAATGATGAAATGAGATGTAGCTTAACACACGCGCGAGTCAGAGGGTGCAAGCAAAACCCGCGCAATGAAAGTGAGGGCTGACGCGCGCCGGCTGAGGTGGGATCCCGGCCCAGCAGGGTTGGGTGCACCACCAGCCCGTCTCGCCCGTACTGTCGAGGTGGAGCGTGAGGACCCGAAAGATGGTGACGAGAGGTACCACTTTGTAAAGTGGTATCGGTGCCGTTGAATCGGAGCCGTTTTGTGAATACGACTACATGAGCACAGTATCGGACCGATACCCGATACTGGTATCGGCATTGGTGCATCCCTAATCCTGATGGACCTGATCTTGCATGGCAGCCTCTGCCATCATTGTATGAATGTGTGTGTGAATGGGTGAATGCTGACATATAGTGTAAAGCACTGTGAGTGGTCGGAAGACTAGAAAAGCGCTTTATAAACGCAAGTCCATTTACCATCACAAAGCACGGTTCAGTTCGGATTGTATCATGGTTTTGAGTCAGGATCAGATCAGCAGAAAAAAGAAGGGAGTGAATATGAATTTTAGAGATGCCCAGATGACGTTTTTGCTGATCGACAATGAATCATATCAGCTGATACAGATCGTTTTTGTTATTTTTAAATTTAATTGTTATCCTTTTACTTTGTTATAGTCATCTATAGTCATTATTTGCATAAAAAACACAATTCAAATGATAAGGAAATAAAATATTGTTTTTTTAACATTTTGTTGGTATTTGTAGTTCTATTTATGTATTTTAAGTTGCTTAATAGAAGTAGTGTTAGTCTTGCTTTCTTATATCCAAGTCAAAAATACCAGATTATTAGAGGTAGGGGAAATAATCGATACAGTAGTAACGTGATATTTTGCGTGGTAATATTGTATTGATATACGAACGTCAAGTATTGATCTTTTATTATACAAACTATTAACCTCTTAACAATTCGGCTCTATTCTGTCTTTCAGACGTTGTAGTGGACTGGCAAGAGTGAAGAAAACATAATGAATCCATTGTTACCAACCATGTCATACTTGTTTGTCGGGAAGCTCCAAATTTACACTAAATTTTAGCATGGTAAAACTGGCATGGACATTTTCAAAGGGGTCCCTTGACCTCTGACTTCAAGATATGTAAATGAAAACTCTGAGATGAATAGAGTGAAAATTCGATCATATTAGATAAAACCAATGTTGAAAACTGCATAATTTGCAGTTGAGAAAAGGTAATAAATCGCACTATATCACAATATATCTTCTGGCAATGCTCGGCATATCGCAGAGTGTTTAAAATCATACTACGATCGTATCGTGACCTAAGTGTCGTGACTTAAGTAATCGTGACGTAAGTATCGGGACTTAAAGAGACTATTTGTAACGTCTTACACGTATAAATCACCCGGGTCGATGTCCCATGCGCGCTTGCATATGACTACGCTGTTCAGACAAGACTCCAACATAAACTACACCGAAGCACCAAAACCGCAAAGTTATATCTAGTGAAGCCCGTCTGTTAAACAGTGTTGGCCGTGGTCGGCGGACGCGGGGGAGACCGCAGCTTTGGTCTCCAGGGCCGGAGTCTCTGCTGTACTCTGCTCCTCTGCTCCTCTGCCTGCCTGGCTGCCTGCCTGCCTGCCTCCCTCCACTCAGCTCGCTCCATCTCACGTGCATGCGCGCACACTCCACACTGCAGAAGATTTCGTAGCTCTGAGAATATCTAGTGAATGTACAGTGTAAGTTTGTGCAGAAATAACTGTTGCAGCTCCTCCAGACCAACAGAGGTTTCTCATGTCTTGTGAAGTGACGGGGCTCCCCAGCGAGTAACTTTATCGTCTCCGACTGGGTTCTGGCGTCTCCCCTGTTCCCTCCGGCCGCGGTCGGGAGGCTGAAGCAGGTTAAGCCAACACTAGGATCAGCATTGATTTATGGAGAGACCTTGGTGTGGTCAGCTAACATTACTGCCAGGCAGGTGAAATATAGAGTGATATTGTGCTTTTAGCTGACGTGTGTCTCCTCACTGTTTTGAGCAATGCTCGTTCATGTCTATGTAGAGCGAGCACAAGCGCGAGCCCGACGCTGACTTTCGTTGACTTAACGGCCACAGGTGTCGCTGTTAAGAAGACATTTCTGATTCTTACAAACAGTCCCTTTAAGTAATCGTGACTTAAGTAATTGTGACTTAAGTATCGTGATAATATTGTATCGCGGGGCCTCTGTTCATTCCCCCCTTACTGATTATTGCTAAATGTATCACATTTTCAATTTCATATTTTTAAAGTCATGTCATGTAGATACAGGATATACAGGACTAGTTGTTGACTAAGTTGTTTTTTTGTATTTTCACATTAGTGATGGCCATGGTCTTATGTTTCTTTCTTAACAGCATTTGAAATGTGTGGAAAATGCATGGATTTTTCCTTGATGAATATTTAGCTTCTGTGATACATTCCACCCCATGCCCCATTTTGCAAATTAGCACATGATGTCATCAGGCATTACCAAAGACTTTTTTAAAAGCAAGAAAAGCTGTATAATTTGATACTTGTGATCCCTGAAAGGAAATTCTCTTTTCATTCCCCTCTTTTTCACTGGGAGTCCAAAGGTCAGAGTCGGCTACAGAGCAGCTCTCTGGCTGCTCATTGAGTTTCAGTGTCTTGTTCAACAACACTTCAATAACGCCGGTGATTGCCGACACAGACTTGAACCCAGGGCCTCCAGCTGAAGGACAACATCTCCACTCGGTGCATCACCCAGTGTGGAGCCAACAACTCCTCCTCCCTAATAAGGAGTTGTGTTTGGTCTCGATCAGAGCAGCCCCCGTGTGACGGCTTAGCTGACATAATAATCATTGACTGAGTCACTCCCACTGATGAATGAATCAGACATCATCTGCCTTCTCCATCTACTACCAGATCTACTTGAATTCATATGGTTTACTTACCAATAAATTATGAAATATCCAAACTTGGAAGATCAGACAAACTCATAGATCAAAGCTGTCGTAGGTGCTCACTAAGCTGGGAGGGGACGCTGAAATTGAGAAAATCAGGCTGTGCACAAGCAGAACACACACACACACACACACACACACACACACACACTTACTCACATACATGCACAGGGAAGTGGACATGTCAGTAAGCATGTGGCCATTAAATGTGTAGCCAGGTACAGCTTGATGTTGTCAAGACAGCTGATCAGTCACATAGAAACTGGGATCCTTTAATTAACACGTGAGCATGTGTGTGTCAACCCTCCTTCCTGTGTGTGATTGTATTCACATGTCAGGGGTGTGAAGTACTGTACCTGTTAGCAAGTTTTAAACACGTTATGCTATTCTATGTTTGTTGTCAGCTGTGATCATCCTTTGTGTGTGGCCTTTTGCTTGGATGAAGATTATATAGAGCTTTATTCTGATGTGTGTGCGTGTGCGGTGTGCGGTGTGCGGGTGTGTGTGTGTGTGTGTTGTAGAGCTCTGCTATGAGCTGGCAGAATGAGTCATGCTGCAGAGCCTGAGTGTGACTGCGCCCACTGTCACCGCACACTCCCTCCCGTTCACATACATACACACACGTGCCCTGAGTACACAAATGAACACTGAATACTAGGGCTGTGTATTGGCAAGAATCTGGCGATACTATACGTATCATGATACAGAGGTTACGATTCAATATATTGTGATATATTGCGATATTGTAAGCAAGGCTATATTGCAAATTTTACCAAAACTGTACAAAGAATACACCTTCAACTCTGGACGGAACAAATGCAAAAATAAATAGATAAATTTAACAATTAATAAAAATAAATGCAAAAATAAATAAAAGGGAAAATTAAACAGAATAATAAATAAATAAGGGAATTAATACAAAGATAAATAAATAAAGAAGCAAACTGTAACAGAAATATCAATTTGTCACATTTGATCAATTAATTAATGGCTACATTTATTTTTAATATTAGTTTTGCTACATTTAATGACATTTATTTATGTATGGAGTCATTTATTTATTTATTTATGATTTGGGCAGGTTCCGTCCTCCATATACATGAAATCAGAGTAAAAAAAGTTTACTTTTTTATGCATACAGTGGGACCTGCATTTGCATTTATCCCTGTAACATCCAACATCATAGCACTACTTTGAGAGGGCATGTACACTGAGAGGGAGCATCTCTTTGCCAATGCCTGAATTAACCCCTTACCATTCTGCCCCTATTTTTTAGAGGGGCAGGGATGGGGAACAGGTGGTGTTCAGGGGTAGATAAAAGTCAACAGTAGATGTCACATAGAAGTGGTGTACACCATCTGAAATCTGTGAACCTGAAGATTAATTTGAGATGCAGCTCAGCACTGTGTGTCAAGATGTTCTTGTGATGAATCAGAAATAAAAATCCATAAAAATTCACATTTAAGACAAGAGAAGTAAAAATAGTTCATAGAAAAAGAGAGGGGAGCTGTCAAATGAAGAAAAGTGAGAAAAATATCATATGCTAAATGTGTGCAAAAATACAGGTACTCAGTGGCATGAAGAACACAAAAAAGGCTTGGGTTGGGTTACGTTTGGCACCCTTCCCCCTACAGCATCAAGAAGTTTATGCATGTCTTTAGAAACATTACCATTAACCCCTTGAGACCCACAATAGAGCCGTTTTGGTCTTCTTTAGGGGGGTACAGGTTATCTTTAATTAAGATAAATTGTGAATGTACATAAGGGCTTAGAATATGATGATAGAAGTATATGATGACCAAGCTCTATTATGTCTCAGAATTTGTTGCAGCAATTTTTGGGTTGATACCATTTGTTACACAGCTTTGGTGCTAAATGTAACCATTTTTACCACTTGAGAATTGATAAAAATGATCAATAATCCCTCCAGAATACCACATTAAGACACCAAGGCCTTGAGGAGTGAAATGTCTCCTATGGAGACTAACATCATCACACATGAATACAGTTGGGCTCATTGTATCCACAAAAGTCTCAGCTTTACAGTGATACCCAATTTATGTAATTCAAGACTGTTTATGGACCCCCGTATGCAGAAATATTCAAACACACCATTTTAGAATAGGAGAAAATAACAAAACTGCATGTGATTATCATAAACTTGTCTGTTAAGAAGATACACAGAGGTCAGAGGGACCCCTTTGAAAATGACCATGCCAGTTTTTCCACGCCAAAATTTAGCCTAAATTTACAGCGTCATTTAGCGCCTGAAGAGCTTTCATGACGTTGAAGTTGTTATAAATGGGATTCCTTAGGCTCTAGTTTCATGTGATATATGAACCTTCACTATAGTTCTAAAGCTGAACCTGCTGCAGCCTCTGAACGACAGTAGCTTTATTAGGTGTTCTCTTTGTTAACTAAGTAAGTAAAACGTGGCCATATTTCACTCCTGGCCCAGTTTAATGGACTGGGTGGACTGGTTCAAACCGATGCAAAGGTTTCAGCTGTTTTACTGCGTTTAAGTTACTGTATTCAGTGACTCCCTCTAATTCAGTCAATCTTCTTCTCTGAAAAAAATATTCAAGTTTCTTAAAACTAACTTGTGTGTATTTTATAAAATGTTGGTTATTGAGGTTAGATGTTCTAAGAACTGAGCTGAGTTTGTTGGCTGTCCTGGCCTCCCCTCTACTTCTCCCTTTGTCTTCCCAGTGACCTCTGTGGTGTGGTCAGCAGTGGGCTAGTCTCTGGCTCAGCACCACCCTGGGCTGGCCTCATCTGTCTTTCTCATTAGCAATCATCCCCCTTCTCTCCCCCGCTTTTCCTCCTTCTCCTTCATCTCTTCCTCCCTCCCCTCTGTACTCTCCACCAGAGACTCTAACCTCTCTTTCCTCCCACAGTGTGATGCCGTCTAGGCCGGGGGCCAGCATATATGTGTGTGTCTGAGTGAGAGAGAGAGAGCGAGAGAGCGAGAGAGAGCGAGAGAGAGAGCGAGAGAGCGAGAGAGAGAGCGAGAGAGCGAGAGAGAGAGCGAGAGAGAGAGCGAGAGAGAGAGCGAGAGAGAGAGAGAGCGAGAGAGAGAGAGACCCACCTTGGCTGGGTCAGACAGACACACCCTCATAATCACTGCAACGACCCAGCTGCTGCATCGCACTTTGATATCATTGCTGTAACCTTTACTTGTCATTATCGTAACCTTTTTACATAGCTGTCATTTCCGCCACCAGTTACACTTGCAAGCCGGGGTCTGGGTAATGCACCGTCAGCTTTTGTAGCGCTGAAGGGCATGTTTAAACCTTAGCGCTGGTTGTTTTCACCTTGCTCTGTTTATGTTGGCAGCAGCCATATGCTCAGACCAAATGTAAAAGTACAGAGGGTGTTTAGCCTGTTGGTCTGCCAGTAGAAAGGATGAGGATCATTCCACTTTATTACAACTTGGGTCTTGTTTTTGTACTTTTTGCCATCATTCCTATTGGTGATCATAACAATACACTTACCAAGTCATTACCGTGACACTGAGATCTAAAAGTGGTCGATGGTATGCCACTTTTGTTTTAGTGGTGTATTCTGATTCTTAGGCCCGGTTCAGACCTGGCATAACTTGTGTCTGTCAAAGTTAACACAATAATAAGTTAACGAAAAGTCGTTTTAATGCCACTCATTTCTTTAAAGCAGCAATAGGCGAGATTGGAGCTTATTTTTTTAAGATTAAAAAAAATTAGGAGGAAAACAACCAATCAGAGCTGGAGCCTTGCCGTCTCTAAGCAGCTGTCAATCACTCACGAACTCCGATCAAACGGTCAAACTAGGCAGCGCTGATCTCCTCAAATGTTCTCAGAAACATCTTGTAGTGTACTGTTTAGCTGTAAAATGAGAAAGTTTGCTCTGGCTGGTGGGCGGGGCTTGGTATTTCCTCAAGAAATCTCAACATGGCTGCTGGTGTCACAAACTTTCTCATTTTACAGATAAACAGTACACTACAAGATGTTTCTGAGAACATTTGAGGAGAGAAATAGGCATTACAGTAACAGAATATTGATTCATATTTGATCAGCGCTGCCTAGTTTGACCGTTTGGTCGGAGTTCAGAGTGATTGACAGGCGGCTCTCATAGACGGCAGCTGGACAGCAGACCTCAGATCAGCTCTGACTGCAGTGAAATATTGCAGATGCAGTTAGGAGCACCAGAGGACACAGAGGCACATGATTCTTTTCAGGTTACCTGTTTCATGTACTACTGTGACTATATAGCGACCGTTTTATAAAACAACTTTTTTTAATCATATTTGCTCCAATCTCGCCTACTTCAGCTTTTAAGTACCAAACATAAAAGTACACATTATGCAGAATAATGTATATTACTGGATTATACTTATTGATGCATGTTCAGTGTTCATCACTTTAATGTTGCAGCTGGTTAAGGTGGAGCTCATTTTAATGACTTTATATACTGCTGGGTAGTTTAATCTATAATAATACATCATTTATTCGTTGATTATATTTTGTATTAATAATCTGAATCTGTAAAGTAACTAAAGTTATTAAATCAATGTTGTGGAGTAAAAAGTACAATATTTCCCTCTGAGATGTAGTGGAGTAGAAGTAGAAAGTATCAGAACAAGTACAAGTACCTCAAAATTGTACTTAAGTACAGTACTTGAGTAAATGTACTTAGTTACTTTCCACCACTGAGTACATGTTATACTGTTGTGTTTTTCTAAGCATTCTTTACTGCTCCTGTTGGAATAAAATAATTGTTTATTATTTAACTGTAAAGTAGTAATGTGGTTTTGATACCTTCACTGTTTTGCATCAAATCATACCGGGATGTTTGCTGAAATTGATTGGATGTGGCACAGCCCTACCTAGAAACATTTCCACCAGCCGCCACTGTTGGTACTGATGGATTCTTTAGGTTTTCTAGTTTCATAAGATGCCAGTAACTTCACTCTAGTTTTAACACTTTAAAATGGTACAGCCTCCGAAAGATTAATGTCTTTAATATGTTAAAGAAATTAGTGGCATTAAAATGAATTTGCGTCAACTATGTCCAGCTTTTTTAGCTGTTCTGAACAAGTACAAACATTTTTATCTTCCCATCAGACTTTGTTGTACTGATGTCACTGTGTTCCCAGATCTCAACAATTACTTTCGTAAGTACAATATTATCAGAAATGATAGAAATGATGGCCAATCAGTAACCTTACCAAACTTGGCAGTGTCTCCAGGTCTCGCTGTATTGGGAAAACTTACTGTGTGTACTGTGTTGTACTTTTGGGAGTCAGTGGAAGTGAATCCGGCCTGAGACAGAAGTTCTCTTTACCAGAGCAGCACTCTCAGAGGAAAAGGGAAATGGGACATTCTGTTATTGTTGACAACCAAACCATCAAAAGTTATCCAGTAGCCCGCTAGTCAATCAGTGGTTAATATTACCCAGAGGGGCATCACTTAGAACTCGGATGCTGTGTTGAGCCATCTTAGGGAGTGTTATGTGGAGTTCTCTTACAAGCCACGAGCCAGTACGGTGTCTTCACATTATCTGTTATGCCAGTTTGTGTTTCGACGTCTCTCAGTGATACTGTTTGAAGAATCCAGCAATTGCCTGTGGGAGACAAAATGGCTGCTGTGTGAAGTGCATATCAGTACAGTAGCCAAGCAGGCCGTCCTCCAGCTTCAGGACCATATTCTGTCCCCTGGTTCAAGTGTCTGTAGACCAACTACAGAGGCATCAAAGTGAAGTTAGCCACTGTTGCAATGACTGGCATGCACTTTTAACATATTCAAAATATTTTTTTTCCCACACCCTCTGTGTAATCCAAAATGCCGGGGCTTAATTGAAGTAGCACGGGAGCTCCCTGTGTTAACCAAAGCTGGTGTGAGGAAACCTTTTTAAGTCTGATTCGCCTGGAGGCTTCGGGTCTTGCGAGAGAACAAGTGGGCGTTCGTTTGTTCATCAAGCTTTGTTATGCAGGTTTTTTTTAGTTTTACTCACTAAAGGAAAGGCTCACTGAACTTAAGATCGTAGACACATTTTAGAAGCCTCACCCCTTTTAAACTCGCAACGACACTAATTATGTGTATATGTGTTTTTGTGTGTGAGAGAGAGAGGTAGAGGTCGTAAAGTGTGCACATTTTCAATGCACACATTTGTGTGAGTGGGTGTGAGTATGTAGGAGGGTGTGTGAAGCATTGTAATACTACTGAAGTCAGATTTGTCAGTTACAGTCGATGAAGTTGTTTTCTGTAATGCGGAACAAGCTTTATTCATGTGCTCTCTTTAAATTTAAGATATTTTTAGGTAGGGCTGGTCGATTATGGCAAAAATCTGGTATTTTGATCAATATTGAGATCACGATTATTTAACATGATTATTCACTGGCTTTGGAAACATCATGCATTTACAGTAGAAAGAACATTGTTCACATTTTAAAGTTAAATGCATCAATCTGGTGAACTTTGAGAGCAAAATTAAGAGGCTATGAGGAACTCTGTGCTCGAGTAAACAATTTAATCATAAACATATTGGTTGTATAGATATAAATGGTGATGACACGGCAAAAAAGTCACACCCACAGAGCATGATAAACGAGACAGGGTTTCAAGACTGGAGTGAGGGCGTAGAGAGTCCACGGCCCCAGGAATCGCAGAGGCCGGAGCCACAAGCCACAAGCCACCTTCACCCCGGGCCTTTCCAAACCGATCTAGAGCTGGTTGCAGCGCACTGTCACGGAGGAAATGCCCCCAGCGAGGGCCTGCCAGCGCCGGGTAGTGGCCGTCCTTGAACCGCTAAGCGGGGCGAAAGCGCTATAAAGGAAAGGGGTGCCCTGGATTTTTAACACAAGACAAAACGAGAGCATCATTGCTAAAAGGAATGTGGCACAATAAATGTTTTATCTGTATTATCTTGTTTTGGTAATTGTTGGAAAACCAAAATCATACTTGTCACTGTAAAGGTCTACAGTTTGCCTCTCTGTGTCTCTGAAAATGTTGAGCTGCCTCAGTGGCTCTTGGTTTTGAGCTCTTACCTTGGGAACCATCTTGAGTAGCACACTGTCACTCTGTGGGGTCTTCCTTCTCTCCTGTCTTTCTTCTTTTGACTGGTGTCTTTGTTCTGTGTGGAACAAAGACAGGTGTAGTATCCACCGTCCTCAAAAACAAGCAGCAGCAAACAAAAGAAAATGGCCTCATCGTGCTAGAGACATGCCTACACAATCCCAATACACACTTCTTTCACCAAGCCTCTGCAGTCAGTTCTTCATTTAATATCACTGGCCATAAATCACCATAGTAATGCCTCCTCATTTGATTTGAGGGAATCTGATTATGCCTTATTGCGGAGTCATTTGAGCTGAGCTAAATTATTAATCACCATCAGCCTATTGTTTTTCTATTTTATGTCCTCCCAACGCCCTTTCTGTGTTAATTGAAGTCATTCAAACCTGGGGAGTGACAGCGTGGTTTGTATGCATGATGGCATTCATGGCAACCTATCATAAACACTATGTATGCTCTTAAATAAGTTCATCTGAACTTTTTAGCCATGGTAGCAGCGAGGCCCTAGGTATACTAATATCTGTCGGTCGGCCAGATTTAGGGCATCAACTTTTGTACAGTCATTCGTGGTTCTCAGACAAGGTATTCTAATGATTTAGCTGATGATCCCCTGCCCCTCTCTAGTGCCACCATGAGGTTGTAGATTTGAGTGAATTTCTGGATGGATTGCCATGGAATTTGGTAAACATATTTATGTTCCCCTATGGATGAATTACAATAACTTTAGTGATCCCTAATCAAAACCAGAAGTGTATCCTTAGTCCAATCAAAGAGTATAGAAGCAAAGAGACGAAACTCCAGTGCTTTTTTGACAATGGCCGCTAGATGGCGCTGTGGTAGCGCATGCGCATATGACATATCGGGTTCTGCCAGCTTCCTGCTAGCTGTATGCAGCTGTAATAATGGATATATTGGCTGTAATTCATCACTTTTTTATTATCTTCTAATACACCCACGGGCTGTATGCTGTAAGTCTATACCGTGGTGGCTGGATTAACGTCTCTGTTCCCAAACAACCGGCTATTGGACAGTAGCGCTAGTAGCATAACATAAACAGAATTTAATGGAGTTGTAGGCAGGTTCTGAAATAATCTATTTTCACTTTTTTTTTTGTCTGCCACTCAGAAATTTTATCAGCCACTTTTGAAATCTCTGCGTTAAATGGAGGAACAACATTTTAGATCTGATGTCACGTTGTTATTGTCATCTATAGTGGTTATTTGAATAAAAAAACACAATTCAAATGATTATGATTATTTATATATTTGTTTTGATTAAAAAAAATCTTAGTGAATTGTTAGGAAGTTTAACAGGTCATAATTCCCTCTCTAATGTGAAAATATCTCCTTCAGGTGTCTTGCCAAAAACTTAGTTTACGAGATTACATTTGAACGCATCATGATAACGTTGTAATTTAGATATAATAGTCATTTTGCTGAGCAGACCCTGAACGCCTCATAATAATAACTGAATGGCACCTCTGGTAACATTAACAGTATTTATCCAAGCAGGACTGTGCTGCTAATGGCTGCTAACAGCTAACTCTCATCCTGCTTATTTCAACACAGATGTATTGTTCACAGTATCGCATTATCAGGGAGAAATAGGATGTGTCCCCTCAGGTTTAGTAGCGCCACGCTGTTGAACGCTTTTTTTCTCTCCGCTGTGTCTCCGGTCCCAAACGAGCTGAAACACAATACTGCGTGCGTATGCGTCATTGTGCATGCGTAACTGTCGGAGCATCGATAAGAGAAATCAACAGTCACGGAGGCATGAGATGCTAAGAAAGCGGATAACTACCGTTCTCTATTCCCATCGCTAGCGTTTTCCCTGCCTGCTAAAGTGGCGGATGTCCTGCTGATTTCACCCGCCACTGCCAACAACATCCATGGTCTGTGGTCTACTGGACCCTCTTCTACATCTATGGTCTGTGCTCTATTGGACCCTCTTCTACATCCATGGTCTGTGGTCTACTGGACCCTCTTCTACATCCATGGTCTGTGCTCTATTGGACCCTCTTCTACATCCATGGTCTGTGCTCTATTGGACCCTCTTCTACATCCATGGTCTGTGCTCTATTGGACCCTCTTCTACATCCATGGTCTGTGCTCTATTGGACATCGATTTTGGAGGTCCTTGACATGAAAAAGTTTGAGATTGCTCTCAAAAAACTTCCATTTATGTCCATCGCTCACTTAATGCTCCTCTAGGAAGCAGCCGGGCAAAATAGTTTAATAAATAAATAAGTAAGAAAGTAAATAGTTATAATAGTATGCACATTTATGATATTTTATTGTTCAACACAGGAAATTCCGGTAGAGACATTCAAATTATGTAAAGTAAACATTTTACCAGCGTCCGGGTGTCACTTTCAGTCAAAAAATGACGGAAGCGTAGCTCTGCTGTTGGGCACTGATGTTTCAATGGAACGAACAATTGACTTTCATTTCTTAGCGACATACGTGCTTTGGTTGAATCACAAATTAATCACGATGTCTTTTTGGAGGTGCCCTGGTTCACTAAGAGTCATCTGCAGCTCTTCATCTAGCCAGTTGACTGTGGATGTCTCTCTTTTATACCATTCTTCCCTGCAATATTTAAAACCAACCTGCTAACCAAATAGTGCTCAATATGTCCATATGTTGTTGTGTAGACCAGTTTATATTGAACAGTAGTACTGCAACAAAGCAAAGCTAATCTCGGTGGGCAAAACAATACATTTCCTATAGCGGCTTCACAATGGGCAGTGCATTGCATGTCATCCCCCTTTCGCTCTCCGCACATTTCCTGTCTATCTGTTGACCATATACTATCAATTAAAGCCAAACGTCCCATGTTAGAGTAGCATGTTGAACACAATCCAGTCTGTGATTGTTCTTACACTTTTTTTTTCATCAGCGGGGTCAGAGCTCAGGTTCAACCATTTGAGATGACAGTAGCAGAGCAGAGACGTCCGTCATTATCTCGCTCAAGGGCGCTCACAATTACATATATCTTTAATGGAGACTGACCCTGTGACCTTCTGGTCACAGAAGATCGCCTCTCAAAACACAAAGCCTGCCCGCTGTCTCCTCAAATCACAACTCCTGTATTACTGTATGCCTGTAATGGTCGGTTTGGATTGGTATGGTTCAAGACCTAAAATTATAGGCTGGTGTGAGATAATATCAGAGCAGAAAGCTATGCGTAGCAGCGATGCTGCATAGTTACATAAGGCCTGAGCTGAAGTTGACTTTTCCAGTTTTGCGGGGAGGGGAGTTCACTCTGGCTCCTTGCGGTGCCTCTCTGCAGCTCCCTTGGCCCTCAGCTCTCTTCTCCTCATCTCCTGCTCTCCACTATGCTACCCACTGCTCAGTTTTTCTTCTTCCAGCTCTTTTGGCCCAGAGTTTCTGCTTTTTTTTTTTTTTCTTCCACTATGGCCAACTTTGACTTCTGTGCTCTTTCACTACATGTGGATTTCTTCCATCCATATCCTGCTTGTCCTCTGTTGAAACTCCTTATCCTTCTGTGCCTTGTCTCAACTTTGTGTGTGTGTGTGTGTGTGTGTGTGTGTGTGTGTGTGTGTGTGTGTGTGTGTGTGTGTGTGTGTGTGTGTGTGTGTGTGTGTGTGTGTGTGTAGCTACTGTACATCACTGCTGGCTGTTCTCATTTTCCCTCCTCACGCCGTATACCACTTTCACACAGACACCTAGAAACACACACTCGCACACCTGTCTCCTTATGCCCTGTGGCTGGGCAGTGGTGTACTGTAGCATACTGTAGGATATGTGTATGTGTCTGTGTGTGTGTGTGAGTGACTGCAGCTGCTTTTGGCCATCCAGGCTGCCTCCTCGTTTTCAGCTTCATTTCCCCCCCTAATGAAGATTCAGAGGCAGCGCAGCTACTGGCACAGGGCAGGAGAGGAGAGGAGAGGGAAGGAGGCAGGGGGGATGAGGAATGAGGGATAGGGGAGGTAGCAATGACAGCGGGAAGAGAAGGGAGGCAGAAATGAGAGTCGGAGGGAGAGGAAAGAGAAGAGGAAGCGTCAAGATGGAGGGAGAAGAAAGTATGGGAGAATCCTGAGGAGGAGAGAGGCAGGCAAAAGAAAAAAGGAGGAGGAGAAGGGAAGGAGAGAAGATGAATGGGGAAGAGAGGGCAGCTACAACAGAGGAAAGAGAGGAAAGAGAGGGAAAAGGCTGATGAGTTTTGTGATAAAGATGACTAGAGAGAAAGTAGCCCTCTCTTCCTCTCTCTCCTAATTAGCTCCCTGGCTGTGATGAATGGCACAGCACTTAGGACCCAATCGGCGAGCCGACCTTGTCATGTGTGTTGATGGGGTGGTGTGACTCTACCCCCCACACCCACCACCCACCTCCCCACCTCTGTCCCCCTCTTACCTATTGTACCACCTCCTGTGGAAGCAGATGCTGCTAATATCGAGGTGTGTGTGTGTTTGTGTGTGTACACGTGTGTGTGCGCACGCTGACTTGTCTACGGTGTTTGTGTGAGTGGGCGCTTTGTCCTCCAGCCTCGATGGCTGGCAGTTCCACACGTCGGTGTAAACACTCTCAGTTGTGCACTTACACCCACACCTGCCTCATTCCATACGTGGTGCCTTTTGTTTCACAGCATTAGATGTGATATTATCAGTTTAGATTTAACACTGTCATATAAGATGATTAACAAGATGATGGAACATCCCGTTATTTTGCATCGAAGCTGTTCTAATTCAAGACCTTAAGAAGGTGCTTGACTTTGATTTTTGATTTTACGTTGTCTTTTAGAAGTCCTGCTTTTTTCTCACTGCATAACTTCCACTGAGACATTCTGTGTTCTTGTTTTTCCCATTGGGGATTTGTGGTTTGAAATTTGATATTAAAAAACTCTGTAATGTATAAAGTCCATTTCAGTTTGGGTTTCTTACAATATGCATCTCATTTTTATAGATTTGGCCATCAATCCTATCTGTAATAATACGATTTCACTCAGCAACTATTTGCTGGGATCTTGGAACGCTGCAACACCGCAAAAAACATCAATAAAAAATGACGGGGAAACAGACAGAGTTGAAACAATTAGTCCGTTTATTGATATAATCGTTGAATTCTTTTATAAAGCAACAAACATTCTTTGGTTCCAGATTGTAAAATGTGAGGATTTTTGGTAACACTTTATAATAACCATCATTTTTAAATGATAAAATTTAGTTAATAGTTATTTTTCTGTTAGCAAACCATGAAATGATAATTAATAATGTTTACTAATTATTAATAATGTTATAATTTATGTTAGTTTAATGTTGCACACATAACATTTTATATACTATATTAAGTATTTTGTTAATGATTACAAAAAGATTTGTAAACCTAAGAAATCGTTTGTAAAACATCTATAAACATTACAGAGAAAGATGGACCAGATATTTGTAACACTTTGCTAATGATTATTAAATGTTTTTTTAAACCATCTATAAATATTATTTGGATAACTATTATAAATCTAAATCTTAGTCAATTAAGACTAAAATCTGAGATTAGTCGATTAATCCAGTGATTCTCAAAGTGGGGTCCGGGGACCCCCTGGCGTCCATGGCACTCTGTCAGGGGGTCCGCGAAGTAATTTACTATAAATTATGAAATTGTGCTGTATCATTCAGAAGTACATATCCAATAAATCAAGCATATTGTATCCATTACTCCCACCCACGTTAGCTTTGGGCCAATAGAAACTCTGATGTGATTGTGACACATCACGTCAACCTGTCATGATTCAGTCACTTCACTCAGGGACTCGCTGGTGAGCATGGAGGAATATTTCACTCGTCCAATGATACTAAGACCAAACTAGCTAAATTGAGAAAATATGACGACATTTATATCGAGCGACGGGAGACTAAAATCTGTGTCTTCAGGTGCTAGCGAACAAAGCCATGAAGCCGGCCAAGCTAAAAAGACATCTGATTACAAAGCACCCAGAATATCAGAGCTAAACAAGGTGGTGTTAATTCAGATTGAAACAGGTCTAAAGTATTTTGGTTGACAAGTTTTAGAATACTAACAGTTATAATGGCATCTAAGAGTACAAATGGTAGTATATGCTTAATCGGTGTTAAGATTATGAGGGTTCCTTGGATATTTCCCCCCTGTAAGGAGTCCCTCACCCCAAAATGTTTGAGAACCCCCGGACTAATCCACTAAAAGGGGGCAGTCTTATACAATATTATCATAGCTGACAGATAATAAATAAGACCCAAGTTATAATAAACAGCAATGAAACATTGGTCCTTGTGTGAGAACACCGGAGACGGGCATCTTGAAAAAAATGTAGGTGGTTCAGTGGATGCATTTGAATACTCTAAACAAGGCGGTTGTTCCTAAGTGGTACCTTGTTAGCGATGTGTTCTCTTGAGTGTGTTTGTGATTATGATAGCTGGAACCACATAGATATGTTTTAGCCCCAGGTCTGCTGTGTTTCCATCAGTCAGTCATGGCGTGTGTCTCAGATCCAGTGTGCTGTGTCTCTTCCCCCCTGCAGAGCAGTAAAAACTGGCGGGCTGCGGTGGATCTGACGGGCCGGCTGCTGACAGCTCATGGTCAGGGATATGGAAAGGCTGGCCAGCCAACCTCCCACACCACCGACTCACTGCAGGTAAGACGCCAGTGACTTCCTCCTCATCCATCCATTCATCTGCCTGTCTCTCTGTGTATTCGTGGGTGTTGGACAGTGAAGCCAAGACATGTCTTGTTCTACAGATTAATGTTATAATTCCCAAATAGCTCTTGAATATAAAATAGATTTTGCACTTAGTTGAAAATAAACCCAATAATGTGCTTGCACTTGAAGAATTATGTAATGAAATGTCCTCACTGATATTGTATAACCATTTCACTGATTATTTAATACCCCATTATTTTGTTATTAGGAGTTCATTACATTTCCAAACTGATAATAGAATTATTTTTGAGTGATACTATGTTGAGTTTCACTTTAGGGGGACAGATAGAATACATCTGCACCGAATTTTAGACCACTAACACGGACATCTGTAAAAAGCTCCCTCAGAGATATTTGTTGTTAGTTGTGTTGTACTGTTGTTTTATACGTGTATAGTGTTGCAGTGTATACAGTGTTGCTGCTAGCACATTTTCCTGCCTGGGTTTGTGGAGCTCTATCCAGAAGATGGATGGCTGCATAAGCTCATTAAGAAGGCCACCCCTGTGGTAGGCTCTGCGCATGAGACTTTAAGTTAATCGACCATGTTGTTGCCTCGTGCTGCATATTACTGTTTGTTTTACCTTCTTAAACATCCTGGCACTATTTTTTCAAATCCATTTTTTAAATGTGTTTAATGTGTTTTTTTCTGGGGGGGGGGGGTGTTTCATAATGTACAACCGAACTCTGAATAAGACATTTCTAGGTAATCAAAGTGTTACAACTACGGCTGTCACAGTTAACACGATAACATGTTAGCGCAAATTCATTTTAACGCCACTGATCTCTTTAAAGCATTAACACAATTGATATTCGGAGTTCATAACTTTTGTCTACACGCTGTTGATGGCGCTATAAAATGAATATGTGACAAATTGTGCACTCAAGAGTACAGACTACATGTTTTACACCACTGGTTCCCAAACTGGGGGTCCTGACCCCAACTAGGAGTCGCCAAAGCTTCACAGAGGGTCGCGTGATCTCCTTGATTGGTGTAAGTGGTGTAAGACAACTTTTTAAGGAAATATACAGTTGGCCTATATCTCAGCTTTTCATTTATTCATGTGAAGAAGACTAACTGAAATTGTTATTTTTAAAGTTTGGATTACTATTTAAGATACTGTATAAACAGGATAAGGGCACGGTGAATACCTCAACACAAGCTATATTCACAGAGCCTTCCCTCTCTGTTAAACAGCCTTGTCCTGCAATAGAAAAGTACGCAGTTAAAACAACCAAAGAACTAACAATGGCCAAGCGTCAGGGAGGAGAAAACACTGAATTTGTCAAAAAGACGCCTATTAAGTATAAATGACTGTTAAAAAAAAATACACAATACAGAGAATTTTATTAAAAGTTCCTAAAACTTACAGGAAAAAACATCTCTGATGCAATATTCACAGGAAATATCTGCTCAAAATTCATCTAAATTTAGTTTTACACAAACTTCCTGCAGTTATTGCACTCATTATTTTGGTACAAATAGTGAACAGTTTATCAGTTGTTCTGTCCTGTTATGTTATGCATTGAATATAATGTGAAATATTCATAAAATATGTCACTTAGTCAGGGATGTTCCGTTTATTCAATAATAGAAAAAGGGTCCCCTGAGGAACAAGGTTGGGAACCTCTGTTTCACACAATCAGTCAACATTGTCTGGAGGCTCCCTGTGTCCTCTCCTAGTAAAAGTTCATCTGTGAACACCTGACACCGCTCTCCAAACTCTGCCAGGCTGCGTCATCACCGCTAGCAATGCAGCCCCAACCGACATTTGAGAGTCTGTGTTAATGAGGAGGCAGGGTTGTGGTGTTACAAAGTCAACATAGGGGTCGACAGAACCGTTTCTTTGGTGGCTCCCATGCTGCTCAGGAGCTTCTGGATCCTTCTGTGTCGGCAGTCCATCCCCAACTCTATCGCATCAGGACACAGCTGCATGTGCCTGGGCTTCTGTCCAAGTGCATATGTGCTGTCAAAAGCTCATGACAATTTATACAACATGGTGCTGAACCAGCCTGTGCCCTCCAGATGTGTAGAGGCTCTACACAGCATACAGTATATGTTTGCTGATTAAAATGGATGGTCAGCTCAGTACATATCTTTAAGGCATCCTTATCCTTTGTTTATGTTAGAAAATCAATACAGGACGTTATATCATCAGTTTCTTTAGTCTTTGATATCAATATTAGTATTGGCCTTAAAAAATCCAGTCACCTCTTGGGCTCTGGACCAAAACATCAGGCTTTCAACCCCATAATGTTATCTTTTAATTATGTAGGGACTACAGATGATTTGATAAATACTGCACCAATGTAAAAACCCAGTAATGTAACGATGTATTACATTATAGATCAAATATAGTACCCCGTCAATGCAGGCGGGATTCTTAGCTGATCGTCTCAGTGACGTCGTGTGAAACTGCGATGACATCATCTTCAACGCGACACGCACTGGATTCTTTTATTGGCAACCAAACAAAGGAACATCTGCACTTCGCCAATTGACCACAGTGTAGTTTTGCGGGCTGCCATTTTTTTTTTTTTAATCTGGGTTAAGTCAATAAGAAAAATGTGGTCGCTATTGACGGTAACATGGCTCTTTCAAACTGGTGGGTTTGTGCAGGATGTGCCGTGTCATGCTAGTGACTATTCTCTCTGACCAGTCAGTGGTCTGCAGTGTTTTAACTCCACCTTCTAGTATCAGATCAGCTCCATTGGAACCTCGACCGAGGTGGTACCAAAAAAAGTACCAGGTACCATCCACAACATTTGCTAATGGAAAACCAAAAAAGAACGGTTCCAAGCAAGTGGAGCCGTGCCGCACCATGCAGTGGAAATGCGGCACTAGACACACTAAAAGCTAGAGCTGTTAAAGTTAACGCGATAATAACACGTTAACACAAATTTATTTTAATGCCACTAATTTCAATTTTACAGTGAACGTTGGTATCATATCAAAGTAGGAGACCTAAGGAATCCATCGGTACCAGCCATGTCATGCTAACTTGTCCCAAAGGAGGCTAAATAATGCTCCAAACTTAAGCTAAAATTTATCAAGGAAGAACTGGCATGGCCATTTTCACAGGGGTCCCTTGACCTCTGACCTCCAGATCAGTGAATGTAAATGGGTTCTATGAGTACCCACGAGTCTCCCCTTTACAGACATGCCCACTTTATGATAACCACATGCAGTTTGGGGCAAGTCATAGTCAAGTCAGCACACTGACACACTGACAGCTGTTGTTGCCTGTTGGACTGCAGTTTGCCATGTTACGATTGGAGCATATTGTTTTATGCTAAATGCAGTACCTGTGAGGGTTTCTGGACAATATCTGTCTGATTTCCAATAATAAATATATACATACATTTGCATAGAGCAGCAAATTTGTCCACTCCCATGTTAATAAGAGTATTAAATACTTGACAAATCTCCCTTTAAGGTACATTTTGAACAGATAAAATAATGTGTGATTAATTTGCAATTAATAGCAATTAACCATGGACAATCATGATATTAATCGTAATTAAATATTTTAACTGATTGACATCACTAACAAAAACACATAGACATAGAGTGTGACTGCTGACTGACAGAGGGCAGTACAGCTGTGTCCAGAAGAGATAAGAGAATTTCCATGATGTTTCTTTTTTTAATTTGTTTTTTATTGTTTTTTTGATTAACATCTTGTCTTATTCATTTAACAAACAGGGAGGTATGTTTGTGTGCATTCCAGCTCTGGTTCGTGCGGCTGGCCCTCCTCACCAAGCTGAACCTCTTCCAAAACGCTGAACTGGAGTTCGAGCCCCTTGGCAACCTGGATCAACCAGACCTCTACTATGAGTACTACCCCACTGTTTACCCTGGGAGGAGAGGTACACGCACACACACTCAGCTTGTATAAAACCATACCACCCTCTGTCCTTTGGGGTCATTATTATTGATCTTTAAGTAGGAGGAGCGCTTTCGGTATTGATCACACAAACTTTTATTTAGAAACTCTCCAATTGTAAAATCATGCATCGTTTCTTATCTCTTTTCATATTTCTTTTGCCCAAAAGCTGCTCTATGAATTCTCTCTGAAAGCTGACTGAAGGTTGAATAGTACTATTCATGATAGTGCCAAAAAGCTACTCTGAAACTCTTTATCTGTGAGCTTTGAATGTGTTATTAGCCTGCTCTCCAAAAGGATTTTGCATTTTACCCACGTTTTTTAGGATACACAAGCATACCACCACTGTCCTATTAAATATTCAAAGGAAAGTTTCTGCCAGGAGCTTGATATTAGACTGTATCGTCGAGAAGCTCCAACAACTCTACTTGTCTCCAGCAGTTCTTTGGTTTTGTTTCTCCTCTTTTTACACTGCATGAATTGCTCTCTAATGTATTCCCATTACTTTGGATCTGCTTCGCCCCTCGGGCTACCACAGTGAAGGCAGTAGCAGAGACACAGCTGCACGCACACACACACACACACCACACACACTCGCACAAAAAAAAGCCCACTTGAAGCTACACTGCACAGCCTTCTAAAGAGAGCACCGATTGACTTTCCATTGCTCAATTTAAACGCTTTGCGCCCCGCTAGGTGCTCGCAGACAAACTGGCACGAGTTGTGTAGCCTGGCATCAGAAGTCGAACATTTCTCCGGCCCAACGCTCACATCGACTATCTATTACCCACGATCGCACTCTTTGAACGCCTTAGGAGACGGCAGCCCGTGCATCACCCTCCGAAGAAATTAGGATCGACTTGGCGCTCGAGAGGGAATCAATGTTTGTCAGTTATTAATTTGTTTGCCAGATGTAAAGTTGAGTCCAATTTTTGAGTCCAGAAATATTAAGACCTGAGTGCCACTTGGCTGACAAGTAGCATTCATTCATGTCCTTTTTCAAGCTGTATCTTCTGTTATTTTCAGTCTTGATTCCTTTCAGGTTTTAATCAATGAAGTAAGAGGGAGATTCATCTTCTCACAGGTTATATAAAATGTGGTCAAATGCAAACCTTCCAAGCTGAAAAGGCTTTTTTTTTCTTCAGCTTGATGAAAGAGTCTCAGCCTCCGTCAACTGGTTTAATGTCAGCCCAACAAAACAGATGAACATTCATACTAGACTGGGGATGTTAATTACTGTTCACTTTTTTAAAATCTCACACAGTCCTAATGCACCCTACACAGTTAATACACATCTCAGGTTCAACTCTTGTACACTACAGTAGCTGTCTCCCAACAGTAACACTTTAGATCTTTTCCCTCGGAACTAAGAACCTTTTGAGGAACTCATTGCGTTTCGACCGCAGGGACCAGGGTCTAAATTAAGTTCCGGGGACATTTTACAGGGCCTTTTTACCCCCCAAAAAAGGCCCTGGTTGGGCGGTAGAGCTTTCTGAAAGTACCTGAACTTTCGGGGTGGAGTTTGCAGTGATGACCGTCGCTGATTGGTGAAACACACACACAGCAGTACAAGGTAGTACTCTAGTATTGATTTAGGACCATTGTAGGACGAGGGCAGAGCATTTTGTTTGATAACATTAAAAGTAAAGTTAGGCTCTACTGTCGGCCTCCCGACTCATTAAAAAACAAGACAGACAGAAAAAGAGAGAGAGATCGTAAGGGCGAGCGGTAACGTTAGAAGAGGGAGACATCGCATAAAAAAATCATATCATAACATGTCAAACTGCAGCCCAACAGGCAACAACAGCTGTCAGTGTGTCAGTGTGCTGACTTGACTATGACTTGCCCCAAACTGCATGTGATTATCATAAAGTGGGCATGTCTGTAAAGGGGAGACTCGTGGGTACCCATAGAACCCATTTACATTCACTGATCTGGAGGTCAGAGGTCAAGGGACCCCTTTGAAAACGGGGGCAATGACAGTTTTTCCTCGTCAAAGTTTAGCGTAAGTTTGGAGCGTTATTTAACCTCCTTCGCGACAAGCAAGTATGACATGGTTGGTACCGATGGATTCCTTAGGGTTTAAGCCCTCTACAACCTCCAAAAGAACGATTGTCTTAATGCATTAAAGAAATGAGTTCTTATGATCATTTTGACAGCGCTAATTTTCAGGTGATGAAACTTGCTGACGCCCAAGAGAGACAGAATACAGAATGAAACCAAGAGAGAGCGCTGTCCAATCAGCTTGAAGATAAAGCATTGCTACAAAGGGCAGTAATAAAAGAGACACTGGGGTAAATGGGGAAAATGAGTGTGTATTCAGTACTCTAGATGAGTTAGATAGACGGCACAAGCAGATAGACTAGAGAGATAGAAATTGAGATACATAGACCGGCAGAAGCAGCAGCCAAAGATGGACCAGCTAGCTGAGCTTCAGGTCTGATGACAATATCAAAGCCACCCTGATCAAAGCCCGGGAACTCACCTGAATATAGGCTTTTCCTCAGGGATACGTGCACCTCTCTCTCTCTCTCTCTCTCTCTCTCTCTCTCTCTCTCTCTGTCTGTCTGTCTGTCTGTCTGTCTGTCTGTCTGTGTCTGTGTGTGTGTGTGTGTGTGTGTGTGTGTGTGTGTGTCAGACAGTGTGAATGATGTAGAGGCAGAGAGAGACAGAGGGATGAGGCAGAAAGATGAGTGATGGAGCTGTGCAGCACACACACAGAGAGATGAGAGGGTTTAATAAGCAGCCATACGTAGCTCAATGCCATCTGTAGGTTCCTGCCTCCAGGGCTGTGTGCTGTCTGTGTGTGGGTGGATGGGTTTATATTCTCATCTCGCGCTCTGTGTCTTTCTGTCTCTCCCCGCCTTCCCTCTCCTTTCTCTCTCTCTCTCTCCTGCTATGTCCTCATTCCACCCTGTTTCTTATTTTCCCCCCTTTTCCCTCAAACATTTTCTCCCTCTGTCTCCTGTTTTCTTCTTGTCCTCCCTCCCTCTCCCTCATCCCTCCCTCCCTATCCAGGCTCCATGGTGCCGTTCTCCATGCGGCTGCTGCATGCCGAGCTTCCCCAGTACCTGGCCAAGCCCCAGGAGGCTCTGGACCGCCTGCACAATCTCAAAACCGTCTGCCTCGCTGTTAGTATACACACGAACACAGCCTCTGGATGAACATAAAGATATGCATACTCTGTAGTATTCACACAATAAAACTACACACCCACAGAAAAGCACATGCACCTGTGTAAACAGCCAAATGTGGATGGATTTCAGAGTTATTGAATATGCAGATTCTAATACAGACACATAAAAAGCCTTCAGCACTGGCAGTGAAGGAACTCTGAAGTTTGAATTCCCCCCCTGTTAACAGATTCTGGAGAACTTGGAGAAAGGCTTGGCTGAGGATGGCAGCATGATCACCCTAACACAGGAGAACAGGCAAGGTAAGTACACACACACACACACACACACACACACACACACACACACACACACACAGACATTTGGCTACAGACCTGGCCTCAGTCCCAGACTGCATCACACTGTGGGAGGAGAGTGAGGTCATGAGCCCCAGTGGGTAACACACACACACACACACACACACACCAGCACTGAGTCAGAGGCACACCTGGTGCAGGACTGCAGCATACCTCGGCCACACATACACACACTTCCAACCACGTAAACACACCAATGCGGTGCTCTAAAAGTGTTTAGCACCTCACTGCTTCGGTACTCGCGCTGAATATCAAACGGCCTCCTCAGCCCTTCACGCCAAACAGATCAATACAGATCAATCCTATCCAATCCACTCACATCTGCAAGTGTGCCGGGGAAATAGGCTCCTCTGAAATTCACCAGTTTTAGGTAGACACGCCTCCAACCTTATGTAAATCATCTTCAACACAGCAGTACATCTTAATGCGGTGTTCTCTGGGTTGTATGTTTGCCAGCCCTGTGACCACTTATTTAGCAACTTTTCCAAAGGCTGTGTGTCAGAGTTTTTCTTCTTTTTTAAAGCTGAAGTAGACAGAATGGAGCAAGTATGATTTAAAAAAAAAGTTATTTTTATAAAACGGTCACTTTATGACAGTAGTGCATGAGACAGGTAATCTGAAAAAAATCATGTTCCTCGGTGTCCTCCGGTGTCCTCCAGTGCTCCTAATGGCATCTACAAGTTTTCAACCGGAGGAAAACAACAGAGCTGATCTGGAGCCTTGCCGTCTCTGAGGCAAAGCTCACGAACTCCGACCAAACGGTCAAACCAGGCAGCGCTGATCAAATATGAATCAATATTCTGTTACTGTAACGTCTATTTCTCTCCTCAAATGTTTTCAGAATCATCTTGTAGTGCACTGTTTAGCTGTAAAATTAGTAAATTTTTGACCCTGCAGCCATGTTGAGATCAGTTGAGGAAATACCAAGCACCGCCCACCAGCCGGAGCACACTTTCTCATTTTACAGCTAAACTGCGCACTACAAGATGATTCTGAAAGCATCTGAGAGAAATAGGCATTACAGTAACAGAATATTGATTCATATTTGATCAGCGCTGCCTTGACTGACCGTTTGATCAGAGTTTGCGAGTGATTGACAGCTGCCTCCGTTGAATGAACAGCCAATAGGAACGCTTTCTCTCTGGAATGACCTGTGATTGGTCAAAGTCTTCCGTTACGGGTTAGATGTTCTAAAGCTTGAAAACAGAGCCATGAGGAGGAGCACAAGTCTAGTTTTCTCTCAGAACACTTGAATTACAATATGCTGAAAGGTTATTATGGGATTTTTGCCAAATGATGCCAAAAACATTCTGCCTACTGCAGCTTTAAGCGACTACAAGCCGTTTAATCAGCTAATTCAAGGCGATGAACAACCACAAGCCACTTGGTGAAGTTGAGCTAAATGTACCAAGACACTTGCTTATAGTTGGGGAAATTGACAGGGTGACGCATGTACCAATGTATGTGCGAAGGTGCGCCAGCTCTGGCAGTACCCCCCCCCCCCCCTTCTAAAAGCAGTGTAATAGCTGTGCCCTCTGTCTCTCCTCTCTCTACCCACGCAGACAGTCGACAGTCAAGTCAATAACGCAGGGCCTTGCCTTCACACATCAGACCCCTACTGAGTGATTAGCTCTTTTCTCCCCAACACACACACACACACGTGTGCAGCGATGAATACTAATAGGCCTGCACACTAACTCTTCCACAGGGTGCACTGTCTGAGGGAAAATAGGAAAGCGGAGTGTGCCGCAGTGTCTTCCTCACCACCTCGCCTTAAAATAAACCCTGGTGTGGAGGGGGAGGAGGAGCGGTTTAATGAGAGGGATAAGAGCAATAGACGGAAGAGTGGGGGAAAAGGGTGACGTTAGAGGGACGCCCAAAGAAAGCAGGTGGAATGAAAACAGGAAGTCACCCTTTTTAAGAAATAAACCCTCTGTGCGTCTTTTCTCCCCGTTTTTAGTGTCTCTCAAGCTGTGGAGGTCTCGCCTCAGCCGGGTCATGTACTCCATGGCCAACTGTCTGCTGCTGATGAAGGTAGGTGTGTGTGTGTGTGTGTGTGTGTGTGTGTGTGTGTGTGTGTGTGTGTGTGTGTGTGTGTGTGTGTGTGTGTGTGTGTGTGTGTGTGTCAGCTGGAGTTTGTGTGTCACGGTGTGTCGGAGTGAGTGCGTCCCTGTGTGTGTGTCTATGTGTCTGCCTGGATGTGTGTCTGTGTGTGAGACTGGGAGATCTCTGATGCCAGGCTGGTGGAGGATTCACAGTGAAATCCCCCCAGACTGACCACTAATTGGATTCTTGGTCAGTAAGAGAGAGAATGAGAGAGAGAGAGAGAGAGAGAGAGAGAGAGAGAGAGAGAGAGAGAGAGAGAGAGAGAGAGGTTGGGGTGTAGATTTGATCAGACTCTAGAGAGAACCACAGTGCCATCTACAGGTGAGAATTGAGATTACAGTATTTTTCAATTGCTTCGGCTCTATTTCAGTTGAACTCTCCACACCATACCGGTGATTTTACATGTTGTAGCACATTTACTGCAAATCTTAAATACTTAATGTTACTGTTGACTGTTTCATGAAAAACCCTGAAAGACTTTTTATATTGTATTCCTTTCAGGCAGCCACTAGTTTCTATTTATTACTGTATGCTATGGAAATTAGGGCTGTCAATCAATTAACATATTTAATCGAGATTAACCCTCTGAGACCCACAATAGACCCGTTTTTGTCTTCTTAAGGGGGGCATGGGGGTCTTTAGGGGGAGATAGCAGGTCAACAGTAGATGGCACATAGAAGTGGTGTACATCTCTCGAAAGCTGGAACCTGGAGATTAATTTGAGATGCAGCTCAGCACTGTGTGTCAAGTTGTTCTAGTCATTAATCAGAAATAAACATGATTTAATTAATTTATTGATTATTTAAAATAAATTGTAACAGTATAAAAGTGTTTAGAACATTATGACGGAAGTACATGATGGTCATTCCCATGCTCTATTATGTCTCAATTTTTGGGTTGCTACCATTTGTCACACAGATTTGGTGCTAAATTTAACCATTTTTTACCAATCAAGAATTTATAAAAATGATCAATAATCCCTCCAAAATGCCACATTAAGACACCAAAACCTTGAGGAACACCATAGAAAAAGCCATGCTGTGATTTGGGAACAAAAACTTTGACATTTGGAGATTTCTGCAAGAACTGTATTGTTTGGCGATTGGATGGCAAGCACTTGTGTTTTTTAAACTGCTCAGAAACCCCCTTATTGTCAATCTAGCTAGGAAAGCCATCCATCCTCTGAATGCTCTAGGTCTCTAGTTTGATCCATCCATCCTCTGAATGCTCTAGGTCTCTAGTTTGTGGCTGTAAAGTTTCATGAGGCTGTGATTATCCTAGAGGTCACCACAGGTCATTTTAGACAGTGAGGTCAATGAAATGTCTCCTAGGGGGACTAACATCATCACACATGGATACAGTTGGGCTCATTGGATCCACCAGAGTCTCAGCTTTACAGTGATACCCAATTTATGTAATTCAAGACTGTTTAGGGACCCCAGTATGCAGAAATATTCAAACACACCATTTTAGAATAGGAGACAATAACACATTTATAGTGCATGTAAACAACTGCATGTGATTATCATAAAGTGGGCATGTCTGTAAAGGGGAGACTCGTGGGTACCCATAGAACCCATTTACATTCACATATTTTGAGGTCAGAGGTCAAAGGACCCCTTTGAAAATGGCCATGCCAGTTTTTCCTCACTAAAATATAGCCTAATTTTGGAATGTTATTTAGCCTCTTTCCCAACAAGCTGCTATGACATGGTTGGTACCGATGGATTCCTCAGGTTTTCTAGTTTCATATGATGCCAGTATCTTCTCTTTCTTCTATAGCTTTAAAACTGAGCCCACTACAACCTAGGAATTGCAAGTTGTGTTAATGTGTTAAAGAAATTAGTGGTGTTAAAATAAATTTGCAATAATGCGTTATTATCACATTAACTTAGACAGCCCTAATGGAAATTAAATGACTGATTGTTGAGATATACTTGGGTTGTGTAGTCCGTCACTGTCGAGTCCACAGTATCAGTATCTATGTGAGGAAACACTTTGCAGACTTGTCATATCATTATGCACTTAAACAGTGTTAACACGTCACTATATTGGAAGGGTGATGGAACACAACTAAAGCAAGTTTCAAGAGTCTGCTCATTTATTTTACACTGTGTGTAAATCAATTGAAACCAATACCTGTCTCAAAAAGTAGAAAAGAAAAATTTAAATATCTGAAAATCTATTGCATGCATTGGAACATTTTCGGCAATAATATTGTGTGTACATTTGTAGTTAAATTATGAGGCTGGTGGGGTATTCTTTTTTTGTTGTTAAAGGGACTGTTTGTAACTTACACGTATAAATCAATCCGGGTCATGCGCGCTCGCGTGTGGCTACGCTCTTCAGACAAGACTCCAACACAAACTACAGTGAAGCACCAAAACCTCTTGGTTGTATCTAGTGAAGCCCGTCTGTTAAACAGTGTTGGCCGCGGTCGGAGGATGCGGGGGAGACCGTAGCTTTGGTCTCCAGGACCGGAGTCTCTGCTGTACTCTGCTCTTCTGCCTGCCTTCACTCACACACCGCGCTCGTTCTCACTCTTTTGCTCCACCTCACATGCATGCTGCTCACTCCACACTGTAGAACAGTTGGTTTAGCTCTGAGAATATCTAGTGAATGTTCAGTGGATGTTTGTTTAAAACTGAGCCCGCTAGATCTTCCAAAAGATTGATTGCGTTAAAGAAATTAGATCCGTTAAAAACGAATTCGCAGATATATAGTTTCATTTGTTAAAAAAGACTCATCATTTCCTAGATTTTAGCAAATGTTACTCATTTGTTGGAGACTATTTTCAGCGGCATATTAATCCACATTTGGTGCTCTAGTGAGTATCTGTGGCAGCAGGACGGTGTATGTGGGATTGAGTCAAAATAAACTACAGTGTGTGTGTTCATGGTGATGAAGGAACATGTCACGCAGTGACCCAGTGTGATTCACTGACGTGTTTTTAAGAGTTTTGGGACAACAATGGAGCTCTTTGGCACAGAGGAAGAAGATATATCAGGCTTTGGCTATACAGCAGTTAGCTTTTTTGTCTTGTATGCCGTATGAGATTTTAAGTCTAGTTTTGTTCAGAGTTTTCGACACTGAAAACTGAGCCAGAGCATTCGTTAAAAACAAAAACTGCAGCACAATACACATGTACATGTACATGTACAATATACACTTTGTGTACCTTGTCCAAGCCCAGTACACACTCTCTCTCCACACACACACTCCTCACTGACCTCTCTCCGTCGCCCCGCTCAGCAGTCCAGTCGCCATGTGAGCGATGTGTAGCAGTGCAGCGTGGAGGTGGGAAGAGGGTCACATCGACCAGCTAATACTCCATATGTTTGATTAATGCCCTCTCTCTCTCCACGCTTCACCTCTGCTCTTCTTTACCTCGCTCGCCCTTCACCTGTCTCTACCTCCTACAGTTTACCTTACTCACTTCTAACTCCCATCTTGCCCTCCATTCTTCACTTTGGTATTTTTCTTTTTATCGTTAATCTCTCGTCTCTCTGTCTCTCAGGACTATGTTCTGGCGGTGGAGACCTATCACTCCATCATCCAGTATGAACCCCAGCAGAGAGTGCAGCTGCTCAGCGGCATAGGACGCATCTTCTTGCAGGTGCACACATTAACACACATATACTGTGCCGCTAGGAAGTTTGTGGAGTCTTTTGAATTTTCTGTATTTCTGCATGAATGTGATCTAAAATGTGCTCAGATCTCATTCAAGTCCTAAAACTCGATAAAGAGGGCCCAGTTAAACCTTTAACTTTGTTTCAATCGTCACATACATAGTATACATACATGAAATTTGGTGGCATATCATAGTATCTTGGTTTGGGGCGGCTTGCTATCATTGATGGAATGTTGAATTCTGGATTGTATCAGCAAATTCTATAGGACAATGTCAGGGTTTCTTTTGGTAAACTGAAGCTCAACAAAAGGTGGGTCATGCAGCGAAACAATGACCCTAAACACACAAGTCAGTCTACCAAAGAGTGGTTAAAGCAGAAAGAATTCAACATTTTGGAATGGCCGAGTCAAAGTCCAGACCTTTATCCAATAGAAATGTTGTGGAAAGAACAGGAAAGAACCTGAAGAGAGCAGTTCATGCAAGGAAGCCAACCAAGCCACCGACATCACTGAGTTGAAGCAGTTTTGTGAGGAGGAAAGGGCCAAAAGATCAGACTCAATATGGACAGATACTCAATATTATTCAATACACTTATTCACTTTTTTTCTGAGTGAAATCCCAACTCCCATGTGTTAAAAACAAAGCTGAGCCTAGCTTAGCATAAACATTGGAGCACCTCTAAATTTCACTAATGAAAGCTGCAGTGGGTAGAAATGGAGCAAATCTGATTTTAAAAAGTTATTTTTATAAACCGATCACTATATCCTGACAGTAGTGCATGAGACAGATGATCTGAAAACAATCATGTTCCTCTGTCCGGCATCTGAAAGATTTCACAGACCGGAGGAAAAAAAGCAGTCAGAGCCAAGCTGGAGCCTTGCCGTCTCTGAGCAGCTGTCAATCACTCACCGACTCTGATCAAACAGTCAAACTAGGCAGCGCTGATCAAATATGAATCAATATTCTGTTACTGTAATGTCTATTTCTCTCCTCAGATGTTCTTAGAAACATCTTGTAGTGTTCTGTTTAGCTGTAAAATGAGAAAGTTTGTGACCCGGCAGCCATGTTGAGATCAGTTGAAGAAATACCAAGCACCGCCCACCAGCCGGAGCACAGCCAATAGGAACGCTCTCTCTGAAATGACCTGTGATTGGTCAAAGCCTCCCGTCACGGGCTAGATATTCTAAATCCTGAAAACAGAGCCATGAGGAGGTGCAGAAGTCTAGTTTTCTCTCAGAACACTTGAATTACAATATGCTGCTAGATTATTATGGAATGTTTGCCCGAAGATGACAAAAATATACTGCCTACTGCAGCTTTAAAGCATAGGCCATATAGGCGGTCGCTGAGGCCGCCACCTTTGGGGGGGCGTTAGTTTCCCTCTAAAAAGTATTTTTTTAATAAGCCGATGGGTGCCCTTCCTCATTGTCTGCATTGAAGTAACAAATGAACAAATAGATAAAGGAAGAAAGAAATACACTTTTCACCCCTGTCACTCTCTTTCTCACACTATTTCATCAGCCCGGCCGCACTCATTTGTCATAAAAGTGTAAATTGTAGTGAAACTGACTAAACACTTTTAAGCCAACAATATCAGGGACCGATTGTTTATTTATATCATAATAAATACAGTTATTTATGAAAATTAAAATCTTAATTTATGTCTTAAAACCATTGTGATGTTTGATGTATGCAGTTTAAAAGCCCAAATTCTGCCTAGGGCGCCAAAATGGTTAGAACCGGCCCTGCCTCACGGTGATAGTAAGACTCTGGGAGGGCACTGCGTCTAGCTGTTGTTTGTCAAGAAATTGTTGCACATAACTCTCCCCTAAGGCCAACTCTTTCCCTCGACTTTCAGTCTTTAAGCTAAGCTAGGCTAACCATGTCCTGACTCTAGCTCTGTACTTAACACGTATGAGAATGATATCAATATCCCAAAATGTTGTATTATTCCTTTAAAGGACTCTGATTGGAATCTAGATCAAGCTTAACTAGACATGTTGGTAGAATATTGATAACACTGGGCCTACAGTACACACACACGTGCAACTAAACGGGGCAGTGCTCATGTCACTTAGTATTATCTATGCAGAAAATGAACCGGACTTGAACTTCAGGAAACCTGGATGCCCAAAATAACTCCTCCCACTTTGCAACTCCATAGTGTTGTTCTATCATCAGAGATCTATTTGTTTTGTCATCATTATTCCCGCTTGTGATGCTCCCTAATCTTTGCTGATGCAATGAGTCTTAAGTTTTCCCTGAGGGATCATGAAATCTAATCTAATACATTTGTGCTTGCCTTGTTTTACAATATACACACACGGATCAGTGGTTAATGTGCTGCTGCTTTGTTGTTGGCCAGATTGGAGACGTTAAAACAGCAGAGAGGTACTTCCTGGATGTGGAGAAAGCCTGCCAGATGACAGGGAACCAGCCCCGTCACACCACATGCGTGCTGATGAACAGGTACCAGTGTGTCGTGCATTTAGCACCTCCGTACAGCGCCTGTTTACTTTACACTGCTCAGGATCATTTTTCTCCGTGGTAGCGGCGCTTCCTTCAGGGCTTTTTGCAGGTTCTTGCTTCCTTCTGCCGTGTGAGTAAGCACAGGAGGTCACACCTGTGGCCTGAGGAGCTGTAGAGGATGAGGCAAACTTCAAGTGACAATCTCAATCTCACTCACACTGGTGGTGTTCTGATGCTCACTTCACAAAGGCAGCTGATTATATCCTCCTGCAGATTATATCAGCCTACAGTCATGTTTTTCGTAGCATTCTGTTGTTGTTTTTAGTTACACTCTTTTTAAGTTGTTATTTTTTAATTACTACTACAGGACAAACATGAATAATACAAAGTCTCACCTGTGAAATGTTCCTTAAAGGGAGATTTGTCAAGTATTTAAACCTCTTATCAACATGGGAGCAGACAAATATGCTGCTTTTATGCAAATGTATGTATATATTTATTATTGTAAATCAATTAACAACACAAAACAATGACAGATATTGATCCAGAAACCCTCACAGGTACTGCATTTAGCATAAAACAATATGCTCCAATCAGAACATGGCAAACTGCAGCCCAACAGGCAACAACAGCTGTCAGTGTGTCAGTGTGCTGACTTGACTATGACTTGCCCCAAACTGCATGTGATTATCATAAAGTGGGCATGTCTGTAAAGGGGAGACTCGTGGGTACCCATAGAACCCATTTACATTCACTGATCTGGAGGTCAAAGGTCAAGGGACCCCTTTGAAAATGGACATGACAGTTTTTCCTCGCCAAAATTTAGTGCAAGTTTGGAGCGTTATTTAACCTCCTCCCCGATAATGGTTGACATATGACATGGTTGGTACCGGTGGGTTCCTTAGGTTTTCTAGTTTCATATGATACCTGTATCTTCACTCCAGCTTTAAACGAGCTACAGCCAATGAGAGCACCAGACACGGGTTAAGGGGGAACTTGGGGGAGGAGGGGTCGCCTCTAACAATAGGAACTTACTGTATGTGACACAGAGCAAAGTTGTTGTTGCACCTGGAGGAATAAATAGTAAAAAAAAGAGTGTGGAGCAGTGAAACAGGCTATGTAGTGAACACATGCCAACAACAACATCAGCAATGTGTCTCGCGTACGGTATCACGTCTTTCACTGTGTATTCCTCACGTGTGTTACTGTGACAAAACGTAGTTTGGAGATTCCTGCCGGTAGTGAGTGGCGATTTGTACTAGGGCTGTCAAAGTTAACGAGATAATAACCTGTTAACCCAGATTTGTTTTAACTACTCTAATTTCTTTAACGCATTAATGCAACTTGTGATTTTAGGTTGCAATTGAAACTCTCTGTATTTTGAAATACATACTAGGGATGTTCATAATTAACCGTTTAACCATTAATCGGCATTAAGCATTTTAACTGGTTAAAACAGTTAAAAGAAATATTTATAATGAATTAAAATGCTGAGTGGCTAATCACTTTAAGGAGAAAAGCTGGTCCACCTTAACAGCACACCTTAAGAGGAGGAGCCGGAGTTGCAGGATACAGGAAGTCGGCTCCAGTCTCTGGCTCTCTTGAGCGGAGCGGAGGAGTTGTAGTTTACACCTACACCTACGTTCACAGCTAGAACGCCACCAACAACCTCACACTCACCGCCAACACACACACATGGACACTCGTTAAAGTTACGTCGCGCTGACAGACTGTATGTGTGTGGCGGCGGCGAGCAATAAGCCTCTGGCAATGCTAGAGCTGCTAACGTAGCACAAATACACACACCGTTTATCAGACAATCGCTATCGTTAATCCAGGCAAACAGCATGTCGTTACGCCAGACAGACACACAGCTGACAATCTGCTAAACTAAACTAAATGTGTGGTGGAGACTTTTACTGGGAAAATGGCTGCATGTCCGCGACACTACACGCAGCATCGTAGCTGCTAAGTTAACGCTCCCGGACGGGTGAATTTTGTTCTCAGTTGTCTGTTGTGCTCATACACTGCAGCTGACGCGAGGCACAAATCTTGACGGTTAACGGTTTATAATCGGTTAACGAGGGTCGGTTATCGGTTAAGAAAATGTTTCAAAATGAGCATCCCTAATACTTACAGTGAGTTCCTATTGTTAGAGGCGACCCCTCCTCTCCCAGGTTCCCCCTCAACCCGTGTCTGGCACTCTCATTGGCTGTAGCTCATGGCCGGAGTCTCTGACAGGTCCAGATATTTATCACGCTACTGTAGATATAATGTGTCTGCGACGAGACGTTTCTCGCTGTCGACCTCTACGAAAACGAAGCGACCAGGTGCTACATCCTAAGCACACATCCAAAAGGAAGCTATAAAAATGGCGGACACAGTGCCAAAAATATAGTGAGGCGAAACCAACCGCAACAGGGGGGCATGCGCTTATGGTGTTGAGCTGGGGGAGGAGGGGACAACTTTGAACCTCAACAAACAAACCCTACTCATTCTGCCTTTGAAGAGATATCCAAATAAAACTCAACTTGACTTGAATATTATAGAAATAACATGTGTTTTATTTCAATGTGGATTTGACTTTGTCCCATTGTCCCATTATCACTGGTGTTCCATTCACATTGTGTACTTTGGTCTGGGACTGTCTAGGCCCCCCCTGCAGCCAGGTTCCAAAGTCTGGTGGAGAACCTGAAACCAGAAGAGTAGAGGCTGTTATGGCAGCAGATCAATGCTCGTGGTTATGAAATGACATGTGCAACTATCACATATAGGCGTATGTTCGCTTGTCCACATACGTCGTGTCTTCCACAGCCTCCATTATGACTGGAACACAAGATGAACATGATAACCATAATTTCCCTTTCATGTAATACTACTATCAGTACCGTTTGTAGAAGTAATGTGTGTGTGTGTGTGTGTGTGTGTGTGTGTGTGTGTGTGTGTGTGTGTGTGTGTGTGTGTGTGTGTGTGTGTGTGTGTGTGTGTGTGTGTTTTTCAGGGCCTTTGTGCACCTCAGCCAGAACAACTACGGTGAAGCACACGGATCCTTCACTGAGGTCTTGAAAATCGACCCAAAGAACCCCGTTGTAAGTGTTACCACACCACATCTTTTACTTTACAACAGCTTAAGTGCACCACATTAAGTCAAAGTAATGTAAGAAACACAATTTATAGTAAGGCTAATGTCATGCATTGTGTCGTCTCAACAAAAAATATTAGTGGATCTGTCATAGTGTTGGATTATTTATAAGATTAATTGATTCATTAATTAAGGAGACAGGGTTAATACCATAGACTGTACATACTGTAGAAGTGGACGTAGTCACCGTGACGTCAGCCATTGGCTTGTGGACTGTTGTTTTTTGCAACCACGACACAAGGGGGTGGAGCTAAGTACTGTACCAGGGTTCCCGCGGAGTCTTAAAGAGTCTTAAAAAGTCTAAAATCCAATAACCTGAATTTAAGGCCTGAGTCAACAGTAGTGCAGGGTTTTTCCTGCACAAGGCCGATGTGTTGGCGCTGTAACACATAACCAGCACAACAAACCAGGAAAAGTGCTGGTAAAACTGCCAAAGAAGAAGAAATGAGCCGTCTGTTTTGGTTTTGGGCTGGATCGCTGCACAGCGACGGTGTTTCACAGCAAAAAACATCACTAAAGTAAACCAAACTCCTTTCTCCTCCCGTTTGATGTTTTAATATAGTTTTGTATCGCCAGTTGGGGTTTATAAATGCCGTTGCAAGAGGCAGTCTGCGTTTGTGAAAGCTGCTCCATCCGCCTCTTTACATGTGTGCCATGAACAGCCGCCAGATTGTTGAACCATCTAACAAGCCGTCATTGGAAACTGTTTGGAAAAGGGTAGGTACTTTCAAAAAATACTTGTCAGGTGATTGGATGAACCACCTGTCAATCAAACTCTTGCCGAAGCCAGTCGGGAGAAGAGTAAAAACAACTTTTCCATCATGAAAAGCCTTCAGTGTCGTCCTTTGCTCTTCTTTCAATGAAGAAATACTCTCCAGTTCTGATAGAATCGATGCTACTGCAGCTACGCTAACCTCCTCATGAGCCGCCATTGTTGTTTAGAACAAACAGTCACCTTTCACCTCACACAAACCTAAGCCACGGCCGTAGCTGGCAGTAGCTCCTCACAGGATGCTGATCGGTCCGTGCTCTGGCTTGCCGGACACAAACACGTTACTTAAAGACTGACAATGGCGTTTCGTGTGATATGTGATCCCGTGATTCTCATGTGATCTTGTGTCATCGCAAGTATCCAGCTGTCGTACAAGGTAAGCTCTTCTGCGTAATGTCTGCGGTCATAGTGGGGGCTGCTTGATGCGGTCAATGAAATGGTTGGCCAAGGTTTGGAACTCTACTGATCCCAGTACATTTTGCTCAGTATCATTTGATTTGTGGAACTCAACTGAAATTCAAATGAAACTTCAAAAGCTCAACAGCAGCCTTGTACCAAGTAGAAGGGTGGAGTTGATGATAAACTCACATTCAGACTCTTCTGTCCTCACCCATCCCCCCACCCCGTATGTTCCTAGGCCAACAACAACGCAGCGGTGTGCTTGCTCTATCTAGGCCGTCTGAAGGAGTCCCTGGGCCAGCTGGAGGGCCTGGTGCAGCAGGACCCCGCACTCTACCTCCACGAGAGCGTCCTCTTCAACCTGACCACTATGTACGAGCTGGAGTCGTCTCGCAGCACCCAGAAGAAGCAGGCTCTGCTGGAGGCCGTGGCCTGCCGGGAGGGGGACAGCTTCAACACGCAGTGTCTCAAACTGGTCTAACAGGCAAGGACATGAAGTGGGAGAGGACACACACACTGCTGCATCCAGTGTGACAGGGAATATAATCTGTAGAGGAATAGAAAGCTGTAGCTCCTATGAGAGAGTGGTTTTAGTGCTTGGTTTGGTTACCCAGAAGCAAGTTGATACAAGATCTTTCAGAATAGTTTTTATTGGATGTCGGAAGCCCAGGTACACATCTCTCAGTGGGCACGGCAGACACTCCTATCCTTCTGAAGGCTGATCCAGTAATGAGTCACGCATTTACTTACAGGATCAGAAGCCGAGGCCAGCAGCTCACACCAGCTGCTGGATTAACATTCTGGAGGAAAATACCCCTACAAAAAAAACTCCTGTGTGCAGAAGATTTTATTTTACAGATGAAATAGTTTAGTTTGACATTTTGGGAAATTTAGCTTATTTGCTTTCTTGCCGTGAGTTCGATGAGACGATTGATACCGTGTCCGTACCGTAAATATTAAGCTTGATGGAAAGTTCTGTGATAATGCAATTGTAATACAGAAAAGTCTTCAAAATCCGATCAACTGGAAGTTCCGTCTGCAGGAGTATTCAGAAAGGATATGCTGTATATTTTGTAGAGAGGCTTTAGTTTGCTCCTCCTTTCTTCTTTTTCACATTTTTCAAATGTTGCATTCATTCATTTGAATCACAGTGATAAGGAGGTTGTTTACTAGCTTTTTACCTCGCTGTAGGGCGTTTTATTCATTTTTCAGGGACGGCAATATTATTTGGTTCTTCACTGATTAACTACTTACTGTAAAAACAGAAAAGCTCACCTTGTAATGGTCCCTCAAGAGTGTCCCGAAGAAGAAACAGTACAGCTCATAACCCCCTGTGAAACCACTAATTGTCATTTTTACAGGCTAGCTATTTCCCCCTGCTTTCAGTCTTTGTGCTAACTTAAAGGGATAGTTCAGGTGTTTTTGAAGTGGGGTTGTATGAGGTACTTATCTATAGTCAGTGTATTACCTACAGTAGATGAAGGTCGGCACGCCCCCAGTTTGGAGAAAGAGACAGGAGTACCAGCACGGGAGCAAAGCAATGTACTGCTGTGGAAGGGGGCAGCAGCTAAACAGATTTTAGACACAAAAAAAAATCATCATTTTTAGTGTAAACTATAGACGAATCCGGCGACCGCTTTGTGTATTTCGCGATCTAGCGGCGCCACCATTACTGTGGTGGCAAGTCTTAGTGACTCTACTGTCTGCTAACAGTATTAACCAGTGACTTTCAGCCAGATGTGTCCATGGTTGCTCATAGTAACTTGAGTAAATGCTTGACGTAGATGATAAATACAGATAAGTATGTTGTATGTCAAATTGAAGGCTTTTACGAGGACAGCAACATGTTCTGTTGGTGTTTTCAAGAGCTGTCGAGCAACCAAGACGCATTCGGCTGAGAGTCAGTTAACACGGTAAACAGACACTTTGTACGTGTTCCGTTTGTGCTGCCTACCAAATGATGTTTACCTTGCAGCCATTAGGTTCCCTAGTTAGAGCAATATCTCTGTAAGAAGGCAAATAAAAGTATTTCCCAAAAAGTCAAACTATTCCTCTAAATTTTTATCACAGAAATTCTAGTCAAACCACCACAGCGGAATCCTCAAATGAAGCATTGTGATTGGAGGAGACCTCAGAACAGAGGTGTACATTGCACTAGACTGGTAGTAGTTTTAAGGGAGTTTCAGGCTCATAATGTGAGTCATGATACGGGCATTATCCTGAGCTTCAGTATGCTTAAAGACTAATAAACTACCACAGAGGTCCACAGCAGACATCCTTAATACTGGATGAACAGTCAAAGACCACTCCGTCTCACCTGTCAGCTTTATTAACTCGTGCAGTGAAACTAGATAAGCCCTTCAGATTGCATCGCATCATTTTCACTAAACAAAACTGTAAAATATTAGCAATCCAAAATTGTACATATCAGAGATTTTTTCTGTTGGTGATTATATCAAAAATGATTGTCTTGTTAAATCTTTTATTGACTTGTCCTGGTGGATCTTTAATTATCACTGTTTACATATTGTGTTGATCATATTTATGTATATTAAATTTTGTTTTATCCTAAATAAAAGTGTTATTTTAAATCAACATGTTTGGTTTCATGTAGGGATCCGACTTTTTCAGTCTCCATAGCAATAGCGATAGCTGGACTTTGGGTATCAGCCGATACCGAGTACCGCTGCGGTACCGAGTACCGCTCCGATACCGGTGTTTAATTAATCAGCTGTATGTCTCACTGGGTGGAAGTGACTGGATCATTCTTTTATGTGTAAGGCAACATCAGGCTGGACTTAAACATTGCTTTCTTAACTTTGTAAATCAAAATGTAACAAATAAACATAAATTTAGTAAATTGTTTTTTATTATTAAAATAATGAATCATACACCGGCAGCTGGGTAAAAAAAGTCTTCAAAATGAACAGGAATTCTAATTGAAGTGTGAACCTTTAGCAACAAATTGGTCAAAACTTAAACAAAAAAATCCAGTATATAACATATGCAGTATACTGTAGTATATATAGAATACAATTTAATAGATTGGCCCCATTATCACCGATATCTGATCTAGCTATTAGAGTCAGTATCGGTATGGGCTTATCCCTAGTTTAATGGAAAGATGATAAAAAACAAAACATAGCAAAGATTGAAAATAGCAGCAGCTTTATGTTCCATACAACACAAAATGTCTATGAATGTGCCTGTGCCCCGTTAGGACAGACGGATACATCAAGTGACATCTCCAACTTCTGATTCAGAGAGATTTGAATATGAAATTAGTCATACATTTCAACAAACTGTCAGGGTGCGATGGCACCTAACACCAAATACAACAAGAGAACAAGGCACTGCAGATTGTCCTGTGGTGAAACAAGTATTCAAGTAAGTGATGCTCCATTACAAGTCAAAGTCTTGCATTCAACCTTTGAGTAAAAGTACATGTGAATTATGATTAGGTATCAAAAGTAGAAGTACTCATGCAGAAAGGCCCCTTAAAATGTTACACATTTATTATATTATTGCATTATCATTCCTGATGCATTAAGCAACATGTTAATGTAGCTGGTTGATGCTAATGGACTTTATATGTTGTTAAGTAGTTTATGTGTGCACATGATTTGTTATCTGATAATGTGGTTTGTCTGTAGAATCTAACTGGTAACTGTAGAAAATCAGGATAAACTGGAAAGACTTGTACGTTGAGTAAATATACTTACTGAGATCCAACCTCTGAGTGTAGGCTACATCATTATCTTCACCACTAAAAAGCTTCTTAGTGCATAATATGACTGCTCTGCTACAGGAGATCATCCACAATATACTGGATGTTTCTCAACATTCTAACTGTTAGAGTTGTTCCAATACAGATACCAGTATCAGAAATGCGTCCGATACTGTCCAAAATTCGGGATTGGGTATCGGCGAGTACGCCAGTCTATGCACCGATCTGATACCATCATTTATTAACCCAGAAAAAAAATCTACTCCTTTAACCGAATATCAATTTTTCTTCACCGCTCCAAAACAGTAGTCTTCACTGTGCTGTCGTCCTGGATGTATCATGGCTGCCACAGGTAACTACTGTTTTAGAGCAACGAAGAAGAACTGATTGCAGGTAGTTTGTCACGCGACGATAGCAAACAACCACAGTGTGGTGCTAGTGGAGAGTGTAGCGGTAGTCAGAGCGAGGAAAAGGTCAGCCGTTTGGCAACATTTCACAGTGGAAAATCCAACAGGTAAAACAACGATATGTCCAGTATGGACGGCTTCCATTTCCAAGGGTGGCACTAGTGTTGCCAATTACACCAGCAACATGAAAGAGCACGATACAACAGAGAGGGTAATCATATCACATATGGTCAGCAGTAAACAGCTGTTAAATAATAGTAATTCTATTTTTTTTAACACGCTGGTATCAAATCGGTACCCAGTATTAGACGATACCGCAAGTTCAGGTATCGGTATCAGGAAGGAAAGAATGGTATGGGAACATCTCTACTAACTGTAAACCTACTATATTGCCTTACAGAATCCCGTTGGAGTCCCTGATTCTAGTGTTAGCGGCTCTCTCTCTCTCTCTCTCTCTCTCTCTCTCTCTCTCTCTCTCTCTCTCTCTCTCAGGATCCCTGCAGAGAAGCCACGTACTTTTGACGGATGTCAAAGTCATCAGCTGGCCGGTTGTAAGCTTTCCACACCGGCTCGCCCACAAACAGCCTCATGGCTTTAGTGTAGTTCTGTAAAGACAAACACAAGTGTTCAGATCAGGGCTGTCAAAGTTAAGACGATAACACCTTAACACAAATTCATTTTAATGGCAATACATTCTTTAACGCAACTTGCGATTTTTAGGTAGTAGGTTCAGTTTTAAAGCTAGAGTGAAGGTACTGGCATCATATGAAACCAGGAAACCTGATGAATCCATCGGTACCAATCACTACATACTGGCCTGTCGGAAGAGAGGCTAAATAACGCTCCAAACTTTTGAAGCTCAAACTAAATTTTGGCGAGGAAAAACTGTCATGTCCATTTTCAAAGGGGGCTCTCAATATTCCATCTAGTCTTATTCAAATCAGGGATTCAGCGATCCGACTCTTTCAGTCCAGATACCGATACCAATGTTTCATTAATAAGCTGTATGCTGGGATCATTTTTTTATTTGTAAGGCAACAGCAGGCTTGACTTAAACATCGCTTTCTAACTTTGTAAAACTAAATGTAACGAATAGATACATAGATATACATTTACTGAACTGTTACTTGTAATAAATAATAAATCGCACACAAACAACTTGGCAAAACAAATCTTCAAAATTAACCAGAATTATAATTCAGGTGTAAACCTTTTTAACACAGCAACAAAGTGGTCAGAACTTAAACAGGAATTAAAATTCCAGTATATAATGTGTATAACATAGAATTGAACTTAATAGATCGACTCCATTGTCACCGATATCCGGTATCCAGTATCCAGTATCCATATCGGCATCCGTATATCCCTAATTCAAACATGTGTTTTTTTGCATTAACAGCCCACTATCTCCTCGTGCATCATTACCATTTTAGAGTTGTTCTGAAACCTATACCAGTATCAGAAATGCGTCCGATACTTCCCAGAATTTGGTATATTATAATTTATTAACCCAGAAAAAAAGTGGTAAACAGCTGTTAAATAGTTATAATAACCATAGATGTTTTTATCACGCTGGTTTCAGATTGATACTCGATATAGGGAAGGAAAAAAATGGTATCGGACCATCTCTATTAAATGTCATGTAATCTAATCCAGTGTACTGGCGTGCGTTGTTAACACTGTCAGTGTTGAACATCTACACCTCCCCAGTTAGCCAGAAAGCAGTTAACCACTGTACTTCCATGTGGCTTCATATCGATGACAGTCACATTCACGTGTGCTACGTACGGTCTCGTCCAGGGTGAAGCGGTGGTAGATGCCCGCCGGCAGGGTGATCATGTCCCCCTTTCTCATGGCGATTCGGATCCATCGCTCTTCCTTGTCCCTGACGTCAAAGTAGGCCTGGCCGTCCAGGATGTAGCGGATCTCATCATCCAAGTGCAGGTGCTCCTCAAAGAACATCTTCAGCTGAGAGTACAGATGCAAAAAGACAAAGAGGCAGGAATAATGGTGGTTTCTTCATGGAACTATACGACTTTACTCCTAGCTAAGAACGCTGGTCATTTCATACTAACTTCCCACAGGTCAGAAAGTCTTCTAATGCAGTGAGGACATTCCACTTCACTCTAGTTCAGGTGTTTCTATCAGTGTTTCTCTGAATAAAACCGATCAGTGTTAGAAGATATGGTCTGATTTCAAATGTACGGTGCTTTGGTTACCTTTTCCTCATAGTTAGGTAGTGTGTCCTTGTGAATAGAGATGATGTCCATGTAGGAGTAGCCTTGGTCTTTACGGATCTGCTCCAGCTCCGGGTCGCTTTCATAGATATCAGCATTCAGCTGCAACAACAAGGCAGCAACTGTGATCAGTAACAAACTGTGGAGACCAGGGCTGTGTGTTGGCAAGAATCTGGTGATACGATACGTATCATGATACAGGGGTTACCATTCAATATATTCAGATATATTACAATACTGTAAGCAAGGAGATATATTGCGATCTTTACCCTAATTTTAGGGAAACTGTCATAGTATAAAGAACACACCACCATATGCAGAAAATCTGAGTACATTTACTTTTTTTCTGCCATCAGAACAGTAGGATCTTCATCTGCATTGATCCCAGTCCCTGTAACATCCAACATCATAGCTCTACTCTGAGAGGACACACACTGAGAGGAGCATCTCTCTGCCGATGACATAAAGTATTGACTGAGTTCATCTTTGCATGTAAACTATTAATTACAGATCAATACAGTGTTTTTGAGAATCAATACAGTATCACAAAACATAATATCACAATATTCGATTGTTCCTATATTTTCTTACACCTCTAGTGGAGAATAAGTGTTGATTAGGATACTGATACTGGATCAGATATCGGGCCGATACAGACTCTAATAGTTGGGTATCGGTGACAATGGGGCCGATCTATACAATTCAATTCTATGTCTATATACTCTATACATTCTATACTGGAACTTTAATTCCTGTTTCAGTTTGGACCGATTTGCTGGTGAACTTCCTCTGACAGCTGTTAGAGACTTTACCTTCCAGTGAAACACCCCGAGCTGTCTCAGCTGGTCCAGAGAGACCGGCTGGTCCGGGTCCAGTCTGTGAGGCGTCCTCTGGTCCTCCTCAGACCCATCCATGTACCAGGCTTCCATTTCCATGCCGTAGCTAGCTGAGGAGCTAACCGCTGGAGCTAACGGAGCTAACGGGAGCTAACTGGGCTAACTGAGCTAACAGCTGGACGTGTCTGCAGCTGACCTCCTGTAGACCTCCTGTAGAGAGCACTGAGAGGAATGTGTCTGCTGCCTGTGATTGTCACGTGACTGCAGCCAGCCTAACAAGCCTGACCTCACCTAACGTTAGACCCGGTTAATCGACTGTAGCAGAGTGAGTGAGGCTGCTCTTCTACCACTGATGTTGACAACGTGTTGATAAAAGCTGCCTTCACGAGACTCTAATGACGCGACTTCCTGTTAATCATGTGACTGTTAGGGGGGGGGGGGGGTGTCATTAGGCTAACAGGACTGAGTGGGGACCTGGGGACATCACTAACATGTCAATGAGAGAACATGCATCTGTGTGTCTAAACTGGAAATAGAGTCACAATAATAGAGTCACAGGTTTGTGAAGGATTCCACTCATTGTGGTTCCTTGTGTTTCATTGTGTTTCATGGTGTTTCCTTGTGTTTCATTGTGGTTCCTTGTGTTTCATGGTGTTTCCTTGTGTTTCATTGTGTTTCCTTGTGTTTCATTGTGTTTCATGGTGTTTCATGGTGAGGTGTAGGACCAGAGAGGGTCTCAGTGTTCAAGGTAGTTTTTATTATAAGATTTTACATGATGTATCTTCAAAGTGCAGGACTCTTTGCTTGATAATATAATGTATTATACAGATACATTTAGTGCAGAAAAGGCACTGATTCAGCAGAATGGCCCATTTATAATATACACTTTAAAGGGACTGTATGTAAGAATCAGAAATGTCTTGTTAACAGCGACACCTGTGGCCGTTAAGTCAACGAAAGTCAGCGTCCTGTTGCTCGCGCTTGTGCTCGCTCTACATAGACATGAAGGAGCATCGCTCAACACAGAAAGTAAGAACAGGTGAACAGGAGGTGAGTGTAAAATTAATTAGGAACAGGTGAAACTGATCAGGGCAGGGCTGAGTAAAACCAGACCAACCCTTACAAAAAGAAGTATACTTCAACCTTATTTTATGATATAAACTTAAGTATAGTTCAAGTATAATCTCAAGTATACTTTATGTAATAAGTATACTAATATCAATGTACTAGTAGTATATTTGTAAGTGTACTACTTCAATACTTTTTGGGACTAAATTGGCCCACTTTTTAGTTTATAAGTGTACTACTTTTAAGTATACTTTAAATGTAAGAGTAGTAAACTTTGATTACACAACTAGTTCACATCCAAGTTGTATTTTTTACTGCAACTATAATATGAACTGAACCACACGTGAACTTATAGGTATACTGTTTACTTGTTATATACTTGTAGCCCACTTCTTAGTTTATGAAAGTACACTTTAAATCAGCTATTCTTAACCACTGGGCAGGGGCCCACTGGTGGGCCTCAGAGAGCCACCTAGTGGGCCGCGAAGGTGCTGCCAAATGGTTAGATTAACCGCTATTTCAGAGGTATGTAGCGGGCTCACTTTTAAAGCTAGAGTGAAGATACTGACATCATATGAAACTAGGAAGACCTAATGAATCCATTAGTACCAACCGTGTCATGCTAGCTTGTCGGGAAGGAGGCTAAATAACGCTCCAAAATTACACAAAATTTTGGTGAGGAAAAACTGCCATGTCCATTTTCAAAGGGGTCCCTTGACCTCTGACCTCAAGATATGTGAATGAAAATAGGGTCTATGGGTACCCACGAGTCTCCCCTTTACAGACATATATGTCACAGATGCAGTGACACAAAATTCAGCAATTTTTTAAATCAGTAAAAGTGTGTGGTGAGGAAATATGACCCTGAATACTTTGGATTCATAATGGCAGGCGGTGATGGGTGAGGGTAAGCTGAATAACTATGTAGGTCATTACACCTGACAGTGGCATCACACATATTTTATAGCCCAGTTTGTCATTTATTTTGGAAGGTGGGCCCTGGAAGTTTTTTAACAATCGGAAGTGGGCCTCGAGTTACAAAAGGTTGAGAACCCCTGCTTTAAATAATACTATCAATAAACTACTAGTTTAGTAGTCTTCACTTCAAGTATAGTTGTAAGTTTACTTCAAGTTAACTTATAATACTTACCCTTAGCCTTAGCCTTAGACTTGCCAAGTACACTTAGACTTTTCTGTATACTTGTCGGTATAAGCCAAGTATACTTAAAGGGACTATTTGTAACTTTCAGAGGGTCTTGTGAACAACGAAAGTCAGCGTCGGGCCACCGACCTGCAATGATTTATACGTGTAAGAACTTGCATACAGTCCCTTTTAGAGGGACTATATGCAAGTTTTTATACATATAAACATGTTTTAGTCGTTTTAATTACCAATGTGTGAACAGGCCAGTTTTTCCAGGGAACAGGAATAAGACCAACATCGGGAGGGAAACTAGTATGAACATCGGCTGGGCCTTCGATTCATGGAGAGACCTTGGTCTGGTCAGCTAACATTACTGCCAAGCAGCTGAAATATAGAGTGATATTGTGCTTTTAGCTGTTAATGTTTCTAATGTTAATCAACATGATGCCTGTCAATCACATTCAGTCTTGTGTGTATAGTCTCACTGTTTTGACTGATGCTCGCTTACGTCTACTGTATGTAGTGCAAGCGCAGGCAACAGGATGCTGACTGTCGTCGACTTAATGGCCACAGGTGTCGCTGTTAACAAGCAGATACCTATAGCCCCTTTAACCTTGGGGTAGACATATGAGAAACACACAAAGGTTAAATTCCAAATCACATACTTTTTCTTTTTGCTTTTAGTACATACTGCAGCTGTCCTTATAACTGCAGCTGTCCTTATAATGTACGTACTATTGCATGCGCTGATCAAATATGAATCAATATTCTGTTACTGTAATGTCTATTTCTCTCAGATGTTCTCAGAATCATCTTGTAGTGCACAATTTAGCTGTAAAATGAGAAAGTTTGTGACGCTGCAGCCATGTTGAAAACAGTTGAGGAAATAACAAGCACCACCCACCAGCCGGAGCACAGCCAATAGGAACGCTCTCTCTCTCTCTGAAATGACCTGTGATTGGTCAAAGTCTCCCGTCACAAGCTAGAGTTTTTAAAGCCTAAAAACAGAGCCATGAGGAGGTGCAGATGTGGTCAGTGTATCTTTTGGTCATTCTATTTTCCTTTCACAAAAGGATATTAAAATACAAAAAATTAGTGGTTGTTTGATTTTCATTTTAAAATACAAAAACTTAAATTGAAATACAAGGCATTTTTCTTTATCATCGTCAAAAAGGGATGAACTAAACTTAAAAAACGGGTTGATTTTCATTTTCTATTTCTAAAAACAAAAAATAAAATCACTAAAAGACAAAAACAAAAAAATGCCTGTTTTTTTCATATTCTGTGACAAGAAGTTGCATTAGAGCGCATATGAGGTATCATTCATGGTATGAGGTATACATCCATGGTATGAAGACGGTGCCGTGTTTTTCGAAACAATAAAAGAGTGTGTTTCAGGGAAGAAGACATGACTGCAGAAAAATGAACTTGGGTAAAGTGTTAAAAGATATTGACAGATTCTAACTTTTTGGATCAATAACTCATAAACGAAACATTGCTAAAACACAAACTACGGCTTTTTCTGACCGTAGTGAGGTAGACAACGAACTACAACCTCATTATATTACAAGGAGCCGTCCTCCGAGCTGGACACATTATATTGGTCAGACCTGTGTGGAGATTGATAGTTTCCTGGCAGTGTATCTAATGTGTGCTGAGTTATGTTCAATAAAAGGGAAACTTTAGAATTCCTTCAGTTGATTGAATCCGTCCATGCAGCTCGCCACAGTAGTTGTGCTTCACCTGTACTGACGGAGTGGACTAATACTGCTCTCCAGTGTTCAGAGTGATAAACTACAACTCAATAGTGTTGTAGTAGAAATAATTAAATAATAGAATATAATAATAACACTATTATCATTATTACATTAAAATATATTACTATAGCATTGTTTTTTCTCATAAGTAATATACTAATAATATGATACTGGTAGTAATCTCATTATATTGGAGTTTAGTGCTTCTTCTAGGTCTAGGAATAGCTATTGAAAAAAAAAAGTATGTTCCATAAATATATTTATATAAAATAGAAGAAGCGCTAAAATCCAATATCTGTATTAATTTCTGATATTGATTTTGAGTCACTGGGTCACATGACATGGAAGCTCTTGAAAAAAAAAATCCATTCTTTTTTATGAAAACATTTATGTAAAATAAATAAATAAAATATTAGCAATCAAAATAAGTGTGCAAAATGAGCTCCATTTAGTATAACTTTAATTATTTTCACTAATATGGGAATCGTGAAGGTGTTGATAAACATTGGTTTTGTGTCAATTAAACAGTAATTTATTGATAGTCCCTAAATCAGTCTGGGTTACATGCCAGGGCTGTGAGGTGAGCGAACCAACTTCTCCAACGTATCCAACTTCAAACTGACTTCACCCAGGTCTGCTTTTTGACTATTGCACTAGAAAATCAGTTCTTTAAGGTGTTGTTGTTTTGGAAAATGAAATCATCTAAACCTTTTTTGAGATGTACTATTTTAGGTTGAACTTTGCTGTTATCTGAAGCTGCCCTGCTGATATGTTGTGTTAATATTCTATACCTTAACTATTTCACTTGAGAACTGAAGTCAGAATATCTCAGTCCCAGCTGCTTCAGATTTGGCCATTCTTTTTTAAATCCGTCTCCTTCGAGTCCCTCAATGTTATGAAAGCACAACACTTACCTGATGGAACACTCACAATGGTTGAGTCAAGTCAAGGACATTTTATTTGAATAGCCCAATATCACAAATCACAAATCACAAATTTGCCTAGGGGGGCTTTACAATCTGTACAGTACGACCCTCTCATCGGATAAGGAAAAACTTAACCAAAAAAAAAATGTTAGAAACCTCAGGAAGAGCAACAGAGGAGGGATCACCTCTTCCAGGATGGAAGAGGTGTGTACTCTGTACACTCAACATCTATTGCACGTCTGTGCAATAGATGTCGTGTGTACAGAGTAACAACATAATGAAAATACAACATTGACAATCCATATGACAAAACTTGATGGGTTTTGAGTTTTGTAAAGGCCTCCACAGATTCAGACTGTCTGATGTTCATAGGGAGGTTATTCCAAAGTTCCCTTTCTCATCCTAAAGCCTCGTACAGTTCACACTGGTTCTAAGACCTGGTAATATACTGACACCCTGCAGACAAACCTCTCTCATTCCTATAATAAAATGATTGATAGCTGAGATGACGCTCACAATTAAGTGCCCACAAGAAATGCAGGTAAGCCAAATACCACGCCTTTCCCACCAGCTATGTGAGGAAAATAATGCAATCAAGGCAATATCCAGTCTCTACATTATACTGTAAGTACAGTATGTTCAAGCTTGAAGTGATGATAGTAAATGGGGTCATAGTCTTGGGAGATTATTATATTCATTTTTCCCTCCTCAGTTTGAAGTAAACACAGAATAGTGTTGGTTAAACCACTAGAGGGCACCATACTTCACTAAGAGACAGACTGCACACCACCTGCTTCACCTGGAGGGTGTTTCATAAAGCCGGCCATGAGCTGGCCTGAGAGCTGTGAACACGACGATGCTCTAAACTCATATGATTTATTTAAAATCAAGCAGACAAAATGTGAATATCACGTGCAGGAATATGTAGTAGCCGGAAAATTGCTGCTTTTTTTCTGTGTGAGATAAAAAAGCCTCCGTGGCTCACTGTCCTTCATTTCAAGGTGAAGCCAACACCTCGGTCGACAGGAAGGGAACACGTCATGAGGACGTGTCATATCAGCTGGCACTGCTTGCTGGGTCACAGACGTAAACAGAACTGTGTGTGAAAACTGTGCACAGACCAGGAGGGATATACAGTATTTGTTCATTTGCCACAAAGCACACAATGAATGATGCAAGATGCTCCTCTTATGATCATTTTTTATGATCACAAATTAAAAATACATAAAGAATATGAAGCAAGAGCTTTATTGAAGAGTTGTTTTACTGCTGTACTGCAGTAACTTGTAACTCAACATTTCACGTTTCATTCAGGTGGAATATCAGTGCACTTTGGATGAAAAACACACTGAATGTTCTTAAAGAAACCAAGAGGAAAAATCTTTAGTTACTGATGAAATTGTTGTGTAAGTCCACACACACACACACACACACACACACCGTGTGCTCTATTTCAGCTGAGATAGACCATCGGGTTATGATGTACTGACAGCTTCCCCGTGGGCTCAGCACTTACCAAAGAAATGACCCAGAATATGTTGACACACTGTCTCAGATTCATTAACGAGATCTGATTGAACTGCATGGTCCGTTCCATAAATCCACGAACAAAGTGAGATATTCATAATGTGACGATGTTATTACAAAAACATAAACTCCGAAAAGGCCAGAGAGACAGCGTAGAACAAGTTTAACGGAAAGAGACCGCCAACTGCAGACCCCAACCCCTGGTCTGTGAGCCAATGGGAAGAGAGGAGGGTCTCCCGGTGTAAGGCGCATCACTTCCTTTTGTGTTACAGGTTTCCTTATAGGCCCAATTCCAATCCAGTCCCTCCACCGTCCCACTCTGTGACGGAGTGGACTCCGTTTGTAGTCACACTCAGCTCAATGAAGCCCTCTTCTTTAAGGTGCAGACTATAAATACAGCCAACTTCCCTCTCTCAGGCAAGGAAATAAATAAATATCAGAATCAGAAATACTTAATTGATCCCGGGGGGGAAATTGAGTTACGTTGTGCTCCCATTCTAGAATAGAAATATATATAGATATAAACATAGAGAAATTAATAGAAACTATAAACAAGAAATACTGTATGTACAGCAGTGTGTAAAAATGCAAGAATAGTATAAATAAATATGAATATTAGTTTAAATGTATTGTATAAATAAATGCATTGTTAATGCCGGAGTAAACCAGATTATTGCACAGTTGAATTATTGCACTAAACTATTGTACTGTTAAGTCAGTATTGCACAGTTGAGGGGATATAATAAATTATGGGGTTATAGCTGCTGATAGGGGTAAAAATAAGAAATATATGTTGTTTAAATATGTATAAATATACAACACTTTACAATCAAATGAACATGTCTACCGTTTTCTAGACTAGACAAGAGTATATTTGATCCTAAATACAATGCGTTTACTTTAAGTTGATGACGTCTGTATGACAATAAGGTAGAATAAATGAAATGTCTGTCTTAGTTTGAGCACTTTTGTAGTAAATGTTTGTACCGGCAGTCACACGGAACCTACATTGGAACGTGTGACGAACACAAAGCGGCGTTGCACGTCGTCAGTAAGGGCAGCAGGTTAAGTCGGCATCGATGTAGACTCACTGTTGGAGGGTTTTATAACCCACTTCCACTCCTCGCTAATTGTTTTGGGATGCCACTTAATGTGGCGGACCCTCCACACGAACGCACAAACAGAGTGGAAGTGGGTAGGAAGAGGGTGGAGGGGCCGGACTGGAATTGGGCCTTACTGTGCGTTAAACTCCTTTTCAGTCTGGATAAGAAAATAACAATACCAAAACATCAGTGTAAAGAATCTGCCGTAAGAGAAACAAAAATATAGTGAATCCACACAGGAAGTGAAATGTTGGATCACTAAGAGGCTGATAACATCCCATCAAAGATTGACCTGACGGGGCTTTACTTCCTCAACTTGAGTTGGTCCAACTATACTGTATTCCACACAGTACAAATCAAACTACAATATAACAGTGTAATCTTTTCAAAGTCATATCTGACAGCACAAATCCCCCCAGATACAGCTGCTGAGAACAGGATAGTATCTAAATAGGTACTCACACTGAATGGTTCAAGGATACATCTTGCCAAAGGGTCTTCTTCTGCTGGTCTATGTGAGTTGTTTCCCCTCCTGGTTTCTAGTTGGAAGGATGTCACCTCTGAACCCATCACGATATGAACAGATACTTATTCTTTGTGGAAATGCAGATCCCATTTAAACCATATCTGCTGCATGCTGGGTAGGAATTCAACAAGCATACTGAAACCAGACGGGACATAATGTGTGACTTTACAAAAACCTCATTTAGTTTCATTCCTTTATGGGATAGCAGGTTGCTCTACATGTGGTCTGTAGCACAGGAAGCATTGAAACAGTGCAATATGATTTCTGTTCATTGAGCTACACTAAAGCAAATGACTCAACATTAGAAATCAATAAACATGCAGCAAACTAACACCATGCAATGACTGAGAGTCACAGATGTTATTTTTATGTTCATTTTCTTCCGAGCCATGAACTTGTGCTGTATTGTATTCTGCAGGATAATTCTATACGGTGTGCGTGTATCATTAATTTCCCCTTTCATTTAGTTAAATTAAGTCATTAAACTACAGACTTCACTTTAATTCAATTTAGCACCTTTTTGTATGGCTATTTTGTTTTAATGGACTGTGATTTCTACCAGGCAACGTGCAGCAGCTGAGTCTTCAATAATAAAAAAGGTTGTTTGTATGCATGAAAGAACATAGTAATACACAACTCATTAACATTTAATTTTAAAATATGGCCCACAAATATGGAAGACGGAACCTGCCAAAATGAAAAATAATTGAATGAATAAATAATTGACTTGACAAATACATTTGTCATTAAATGTAGCAAAAATAATATTGAAAATAAATAAATTAATTGATAAAATGTGACATAAATTAAATTTCTGTTTGTCTTAGCTTCTTTATTTATATATCTTTGTATTAATTCCCTTATTTATTTACTCTTCTATTTAATTTTCCCTTTTATATTTTAATTCATTTATTTTTATTAATTTTAACATTTCTTTATTTATTTTTGTATTAATTTGTGTTTTATTTTTGCATTCGTTTTTTCATTTATTTTCTATTTATTATTAAATGTGTGTATTTTGTTAATTATTTATGCATTTATCTAATTATGCATGATTTTCCCCTTTGCATTTCACCCTTTATTTATTTTCCCAAACTTCTATATATATTTAATAATATATTTCTGTATTCTTTTCCATATACATTTCTTTACACATTTCTTTTTACATTTCTTTACACATTTCTTTTTACATTTCTGCCTCATTATACAAATGTGTCTATATGCTATATGCTAGCTAGCTTGCTAGCTAACTGTGTTTGCTTCTGCTTATCAAATGCGCCGTACAGCCCGTTCTCACCAACGTCGGACTCAGTGCCGCGCAGAACGCCCAGCGGTCCGGCGTGTGCCACCAATCCGGACTCGAGCAGAGTCTCTGATGGATGCCGTTGTCGCAGCACGTTTCTCGACGGCGTCGGCCTGAATGTTCCCACTCTGAACGAGCTAAACCTCGGGGAGGAGAAGTGACCAAACAACTTGTGAAAATGGTTGGAGACGGTGGCGTACTTTCCCCCTCGCGTGAAAAAAAAAAATCATGTTCATTTTTATTCAGTTAAAACAGTTGCTAAGTGAGCAAACAAGCTGGCAGATATCTTGGCGGGCAATAACCACAGTCAAATGTTGGCGGTGATCCTCCGTCCACTTACAATTTGCCATTAAAAAGAATTAGAAGAAAAGAAACGGTCAAATGTTGTGATTGTCATTTCCGGCAAGTACATAGTGTACACAGGTACTAGGTACTACATGGAAGTGTACTAATGGAAATAACTGAATTGAGACACAGCATAACAGTGTCTCTAATGCTTCATGGTTGCCATTTACACATGACCATCCAATCTGCCTGAGATGCAGGAGGTGTTAATGGGGCCTTAGATATTTCCCTCAGGACAAAGGTAAACGGAGTGAAAATTGCACCGACATTCATTAAGTGACCAGAAACACAACTTGTAATGAATGCTAATGTTGCTCTGAGTCTGCTGGATGTGTAAATAAGCAACTGTTTCCTAAGACGTTCACCTTATACAACTTTATAATGTGATAATATTATTACCAGCTTGTTGAAGTGCCCCCAAGTGGCCAAAAAAAATAATGCAGCTTTAAATTTTACAAATAGGTCCCACATATTGGGGCGAGATTAACAAAACTAAATTAATACATAAACGAAACATTTTATTTTGAGGAAATTCAAAAGGTTTGGAGCAACAATTTCAGGGATGCTCGTCAGCTTTGAAGAAATAGCAGCCACTTTATTATTTGAGTTGGTTCCATGTCCAAATCCCTGCAGAGGGGGAATTTTATCATCTGCTTCATCCAACAAGACATGTATTATTTCTTTACCAACATCTCATCCACCCACCATACTGTAGAAGTCACTATGGCCCTGGGCAATTCACTCTGGATCTGTTCAGCACTGTCCATTTTCTGCACAATCCTGAAACAACAGTCAAGAGTTTTTGGAATGATTTGTCCAGGAGACATTCTGGAGGTGCTTCACTGTGATAAAAGCTCCAGTCGGTCGGTATTATGTAACGTGTCTTTAAAGTCCCAGTCCGCTATGTGCCAGGTTTCTGCAGGGAGGGGAACACACGCTCGACACACACAAGCACAGTTTTCTGTGATGGCCAACATATCAGCCCACACTGCTTCTTTCTCTGAGCTCAAGCCCAGGTTTAAAATAGCTCCCGCTCCCTCTCAGGTCTTTACCATGATATTTGTGATGGTCTTATATAATCGGCACCTCCTGATCTTTTCTTCCTCTTCATCCTAGTGCTTGTATCCCATTCTGCCTGCCTATATCTGTTTCTCTCTCACTCTCTTTTCT
>CAKAOH010038458.1:60000-89520 GCA_916701665.1 Sebastiscus tertius
TTTCAAAATAAAAGCCCTCAGGCGTTTTTTCTGTGGACAGAACTCCTTCATTTGTTAACACAAGGCTTTTATTCTGAAATATGTGCCGGACAGTGTTGTAGAACATGCAGTGACTTGGAGAGCTCCATGAATGAATATAGTACAGAGTTTTAATTGTGGATTATTACTATTATTTACAAATTACCACACGTTTCTTAACCTTTCTCTGTCTTAAATAAATATGAATGATATTTATAATGAAATGAAATGGTCATTATGAAAGGTAAACTCTATGTAGAAAGAAAGGGCTGACAGCAGCAGCAGAAACGCAGCAGACACGCAGCTGAAATGCAGCTGGTGTGAACGCCTGACGCGTGAATCACGCAACCACCACGCCACGCAGCCGCCACGGAGTAAAGTATATGGGGCTGTAAGCATTGATGTATAAAGAGAACTGGATACAGTATTGGAGGCGTCTCCCGTTCATTCCTATGACAGTTACTCAGTGATGCATGAAGCCAAAATAGCTCGATTGCCAAGTGATAAAGTACCCGGATCATCCAGCGATCTCCCTCATCCATTGGGTCCATAGAGCAGGTAGAGTTTCCTTTAACTCCTCCTCCCAGCCCTCGCTCCAGCCTCGGTCTGGGTGTCATTCACATGAACAGAGGAAGGGAAATAACTCTGGATTCAGCTATTAGTGCGTTTTACAACTTTTAGGACTTAATGATTTAAATAAGGACTATTTAAGTCTTCATACTGGAGAGTTGACTTATCTAAAAAAAAACTTATCCGCTGAGTTACAGACGTCTCTTTCCCAATGGAAGTCTATGGGGAAAAGGTTTTTTTTGCGTCACGTAATGGACACGGAAGTTGTAGTACCACCGTTTGGCCGCTATGAAAATTTGCTTCAAAGCCCAACGCTCTTCCTGGAGGCTTGGCTGTAGGTAGCTCAAAGGAATACCTGCAGATACTACTCAGGACTGAAAAAGTCATATTTTTATGTACAGTTAATATTTTATAAAAGCACTATAATTGCATGTCACTGTTGTTGACGACCCCTCCACTCCACTAGGTGTCCCGGTGTCCTTTTGCTGGTTCTTCTCTGTTTTGCAGGGTGGAGGGTTGTCAGGTTGATGAGCACCACCTGGGCTCGGCGTGGTGGTGAGATAAAAGCTCCCTCCCTTCCCACAGATGGCTCTCTTCCTTGGCCGGCACAGCTGTTTCGGTGTTGTTTGCTACAGACATTTTCACACACCCACACATGCCTACATTACTGATTACTAACGTTCAACGTTTGTTTAGTTATCTATGGTTAGTTTGTCAAATAAATATGCCTTTTACTATTTTAAAACTCATCTGGTCTCCCATTTCTGTTGCAGCCTTTGAGCCGGGCTGTAACACTGTAAAGACAGTTAAATACAAAACGCATCATGTTCGTTGTAGTAAAGAGGAAAATAAAATATCTATCAGAAAGTAGAGCTAGAGATGATTTTTCCACCATTATTATAATGAATATCAAAGAACCAATAATAAAATATGAAAAGAATCAATGACAAATTTGATCATAATATTGTGTATATATACTGTACTGTATATAATATACTCACACACACACACACACACACACACATTTCTTGGCTGTCAATCGATTTAAAATATCTACTCACGATTAATCACAAATTAATCGCACATTTTTCATCTGTTCAAAATGTACGTAAAAGTGAGATTTGTCAAGTATTTAATCCTCTTATCAACATGGGAGTGGACAAATACCCTGCTTTATGCAAATGTATGTATATATTTATTATTGGAAATCAATGAACAACACAAAACAATGACAGATATTGTCCAGAAACCCTCACGGGTACTGCATTTAGCATAAAACAATATGCTCCAATCATAAGATGGCAAACTGCAGCCCAACAGGCAACAACAGCTGTCAGTGTGTCAGTGTGCTGACTTGACTATGACTTGCCCCAAACTGCATGTGATTATCATAAAGTGGGCATGTCTGTAAAGGGGAGACTCGTGGGTACCCATAGAACCCATATATCTGGATTCATTGATCTGGAGGTCAGAGGTCATGGGACCCCTTTGAAAATGGACATGACAGTTTTTCCTTTCCAGAATTTAATGTAAGTTCGGAGCGTTATTTAATCTTTTTCGCGACTTGTATGCGAAGAAGTAAGCTAGTATGACGTGGTTGGTTCCAATGGATTCCTTAGGTTTTATAGTCTGTGAATAAAAACTCTGAAGACACATTGTCTTTAGATGTGGGAGGCTCCTTTCAAAGACTCCTTGTGTATGGTAGGCATCAGTTGTCATTATATGTTTACACATGTGACTGTGGCCTTAGAGTGTATTATTGGGCGATAGAAATAAACTTCATTTGACGGTCAGCTAAACCAATTTTATTCATAAAGGTCAGTTTACTCGTTATGAGGAGCCTGTGAAAAGAGTGTGACAAAAAAAAGCCCTGAACATTTCACCAAGAGCTCAGAAACTGTAAATTTAGAACAAAGCGCCTGATTTACAAATTGCGGATGCCAGTTTGAAAGGCGTGGACATTTACCTGGCAAAGAAAGACTAATGAGGAGAGGCTATCAAGTTGGGATGTGTAGAATCAGGCATCTTTGGAGCTTGACTCATTCTGGGGATTAAAAGTCAGGTATCTTTGCCTCTGCAACCATTTTAAAAAATAAAGTAATTCTGTTTCTTGTATGTCCTCAACTAAATGGCTGGAATATGCCTTTATGTTTAAGTAAGAATCATGTTTTGTATCATTCTGAAGGCCATCGCGCATCAAGTCTTGTATGTGTTTTTGTAACCCATCATCCGATCGTTAGGCTCAGCAACCTTGCACACTGACTTCGATGCGTTTTATTATTCTATTCATGATACTAAACTGAATGAATTACATGGTGCAATGGATAGCGCTAGTCCCAAATGGGGCTAATGAATGAGTGACATTAGCAAGAAGCTATCGTTTAGCTGCCTAGAGCTCAATCACTACCGTCTAATCTTTCCTTCATCCTTTGTTTTGCAACCATCCCTGATTCCAAGCTGTTCTGCGATCACCTGCCACAATCTATTTTTAAATAGATTGCTCTAGATAGATAGATAGCTCTGAATTGTCAAATTTCCTTCTTTTGCCTTTTGTCAGATGCAAAAAAAGCAAATCTGTTCCGTAAACTGAAATGACAGACGAACGTTTGGGAGTCGGTGTGTAAACAGGATTGACACAACTGTATTTATTTTTAAACGTGAGAAAAATATGGACTTGATATGCAAAGGCCTTAATGATGGCAATGGTTACATTGTCTCTAGATGTCAGGAACTAAACCGTGTAACTGTCCACTGGTTTGGACCTTGAGATTATTTTACTGTTTACTACATTAGACATTACAGAGGTTGTTACAGGATCAGAGCAGCATGGTAATTAAATGTTTTATCTTCCTCCAAGGTGTCATATTCATTTGTAATGATTCTGCACCTCCTGTGCATAGATACACTGCAATGTTAGTCTGCATTCAAAGGAAGCTTTTGCAGTGGATCCAGTCCACATTGTTCTTTACATCATGAACCTGTCAGATCACTGTGACACAGAGCACCCTGCTGCTGCTGCTGTTGGAAAAGGAAAGAAAAGTGGGTCATCTGATTGGTCATCACTGGCAACAGCTCCCACCACTGCTATTGATAATATATTCCATTAAAGGTCCCATATCGTGCTCATTTTCAGGTTCATACTTGTATTTTGTGTTTCTACTAGAAAATGTTTACATGCTGTAATGTTAAAAAAACAACTTTATTTTCCTCATACTGTCTGCCTGAATATACCTGTATTTGTCCTCTGTCTGAAACGCTCCATTTTAGTGAATTTCAATGGAATTGCATTGCTAGGCAACAGTTTGGGTCCATGTTTACTTCCTGTCAGCTGATGTCATTAACATACACTGCAACAGGAAATAAACGCACACTTTCTGAATATGGGCTGTGTGTATTTCTCCATATATTGAGTGTTTTGATAGTTTAACAGTATTTATATATCACTTAAACCTGCTTTATAATATAAAAGACATGAAAATCTCACTTTTTACAATATGGGACCTTTAAAACCTACCGTGTTTCCAATTGTGTTATACTGTAGTTGTTCTGCACACCTTCCAGCCCACATTCACAAATCACTAGACATAGCCTACTGTATGTGGTGGGGTTCTGTGCTGGTTCCAAAGACAAACAATATGAAATTAGACACTATTGTTGCAGAATTACTTTCATCCTTGATCATTTCTTTTATATTGTTGCAATTAGGGCTGTCAAAGATAACACAATAATAATGTGTTAACGCAAATTTGTTTTAATGCCACTCATTGCTTTTTTCAGAGGTTGTAGCGGCTCAGTTTTAAAGCTAGAGTGAAGATACTGATATCATATGAAACTAGGAAACCTGAGGAATCCATTGGTACCAACCATGTCATATACCACTCCGCTACCACCTTGTCATGAAGGACGGTAAATAACACTTTAACACTTGCGCACAATTTTGGCACAAGCGTAAACTGTCATGTCCATTTTCAAAGGGGTCCCTTGACCTCTGACCTCCAGATCAGTGAATGTAAATGGGTTCTATTGGTACCCACGAGTCTCCCCTTTACAGACATGCCCACTTTATGATAATCACATGTAGTTTGGGGCAAGTCATAGTCAAGTCAGCACACTGACACACTGACAGCTGTTATTGGGCTTGAGTTTTGAGTTATGATTTGAGCATTTTTTTTCTATGCTAAATTGACAATATTTGTCTTTGTTTTGTGTTGTTAATTGATTTCCAGTAATAAATATATACATATATTTGCATAGGGCAGCATTTTAGATTATTAAATACTTGACAAAATCTCCCTTTAAGATACATTTTGAACAGATGTAAAATGTGCGATTAATCACGATTAACTACGGACAATCATGTAAAAAATCTCGATTCAATATTTTAATTGATTGACAGCCCTAGTTACAATAGAACACCATCACACTGGTGGCAGTGCTTAGCAAGATATTATGGAGCAACAGGATGAGTGAGTGCTCCATTCTTCACTATGGCACATCATCTTTTTAAGTTGTCATAGACAAGCAGAGGTGTTTGAATGAATTTGTCTGATTAAGTGTGATTCATACAGATGGCTGCTTTGGGCTTGTTGGAGGTAGTGGAGCTGCAGAGGTTCAGTGGTAGGGAAGGCATCCTCACTCTCCAATCTGTCGGATATCAAATATTTCTCAATGAATACATATTGTACAGATGGGAATGCGCGGAGGCTTTTCCTATTATAATTTTCTGATAATACACGTGTTGAGCTGGCTTTAAAGGTACAATTGATAACATTGATAACATTCAGCCACTAGATGTCATATTCTCCCTCCCCCATCCCATTCCATTCACTTCACAACAAGTGGTTGCCAGTTCGTTGCACAACCTGCATATTTTATGATAGAGTGGAGAGAGACTCAGACAGTCATATGTCAAGTGATGAATCTTTGGTGGTAGAGTAAAAGTCATTTTACAACATACAGGCCTACATTAGGTGTGTGTACCATGAGATACCACACGATACCAATGTTGTTATTCTATTGGTTCACAAGCCTGTTAGAAGTAGGAACCGAACGTCAGATATCTTCCAAAAGATAGAAACAAAACATTTATTTTAGATCTGTCAACATTTTTTAAATTATTAATTTTCACAGTCATAATAATATTTTTGAAGAAAGGCCATACTTTTATTCGGCACCTTTCGAAAAGTTTTGTGGATGTATTCTTTTTTTTAAATTATTTGTTTACATACAAATGTTCTCAATAAGTACTTTAAGAGCTTCAAGTGGAAACATACCTGTGCAAACATGTTCACATGTTCAACTGCTCATAGACAGAGCATGGTGTATGTGGCACCTATTCATAACAGCAAGAGTTTCCTCCTCTCTACAGAATGTCACTTCACCATCATCTCAAAGGCATGCGCCGGAGGGACTCAGTGAGACTTGTCAAGCAGCATGTGTGAGACTTCAAATCACCACAAGAGATGAGCACTGCACCACATGCCCCTGCTTATTTTTTGGGATTCAATTTCTTAAACCTGCAATAACTGTTTTTTTGGCCACTTGGGGGCAGTGGAAACAAATTACAAACATTGACATATCATCATCTTTTCAGTTGACATGGCAAACTGGTTTACTGACAGTTGGGTATTACACATCCAGCAGTTACAGCGCAACATCAGCATTAAGAAAGGTGGGAAAATATCTGTCTCTTAGTTGCTAAATGCTCCACTGTGTTCACCAGCTGGTCTCTAAGACTACATCCACACTGATACGTAAACGACACAGGGCCGTTTCACAATTAATCTCCATCCATACTACCGTTGGACACGGGAATTGTCACAGAGCGCTCGAACAATAGCTTTCCTCCTGCACATGTAGGTAGTAGTAGCATTATAACATGCTGAATTTAACTGCACAGCAGCTGCTAGCATCGACAACAGGGTCAGCAACGCTTGTAACTTGTGTTCCATGTTGAAATGAATCATGGTCCTTTGTTAGAGTTCATTTCCTGTTTTTAGTTTGAAAGTCCTCTCCTCTTGTGTCTTCCCTTACAAAAAAGAACTTTATTCAAGTATGCTAGGATATTTCTTTTAAAACTTGAAATAAGAAAGTATGCTTTCAGATTACTTTTTATGTACTCATCAGCGATGACCTTAACAAAGTTATACTTAAAGGGACTGTTTGTAACTTTTTAAGCGTATAAATGTTCCGGGTCGAGACACATGCACGCTCGCTTATGCGCGCTTGCGTGCCTTCTCGCGTACTCGCTCCACCTCTAGACGTGAACGCGCGCTCACTCCACACTGCAGTTAGTTTAGCTCTGAGAATATCTAGTGAATGTTCAGTGGATGTTTGTGCAGAAATAACTGCTGCAGCTCCTCCAGACCAACAGAGGTTTTGCGTGTCTTGTGAAGTGATGGGGCTCCGCAGAGAGAAACGTTATCGTCTCGTTACCAAACGGGTGCTGGTGTCTCCCCTGTTCCCTCCGGCTGCGGGCGGAGACGATAACGTTTCTTGCTGCGGAGCCCCGCTGCTTCAGCCTGCGCTGAAGCAGGAAAAGCCAACACTAGGATCAGCACTGATTCATGGAGAGACCTTGGTCTGGTCAGCTAACATTACTGCCAGGCAGCTGAAATATAGAGTGATATTGTGGTTTTAGCTGACGTGTGTCTCCTCACTGTTTTGAGCGATGCTCCTTCATGTCTATTTAGAGCGAGAAAGCGCGAGCAACAAACGCTGACTTTAGTTGACTTAACAGACACAGGTGTCGCTGTTAACAAGACATTCTGAAAGTTACAAATAGTCCCTTTAAGTACACTTGGCTTATACCGACAAATATACAGAAAAGTCTAAGTGTACTTGGCAAGTCTAAGGCTAAGGCTAAGGGTAAGTATTATAATTTAACTTAAAGTAAACTTACAACTATACTTGAAGTGAAAACTACTAAACTAGTAGTTTACTGAGAGTATTATTTAAAGTGTACTTTCATAAACTAAGAAGTGGGCTACAAGTACATAACTAGTAAACTAACAGTATACCTATAAGTTCACGTGTGGTTCAGTTCATATTATAGTTGTAGTAAAAAATACAACTTGGATGTGAACTAGTTGTGTAATCAAAGTTTACTACTCTTACATTTAAAGTATACTTAAAAGTAGTACACTTACAAATATACTACTAGTACATTGATATTAGTATACTTATTACATAAAGTATACTTGGGATTATACTTGAACTATACTTAAGTTTATATCATAAAATAAGGTTGAAGTATACTTCTTTTTGTAAGGGTTGGTCTGGTTTTACTCAGCCCTGCCCTGATCAGTTTCACCTGTTCCTAATTAATTTTACACTCACCTCCTGTTCACCTGTTCTTACTTTCCCAGTTAGTCACTATTTATACCACCTCAGTTCCTTGTCGATTCGTCTTTCATTATGTATGGAGTTTTGTTTGCCTGTTACCTGACTGTAAGCCTTGTGTTAATAAAATATCTTCGTTGACTGTGGTTGTCTCTGGTTGTCTCTGAATTTGGGTTCTTCCTGTCTGTTCTGCTCCCTGCCAGTGACACACAGGTGGTCGAGGCTGATGTCGTTTGTTTTCTTCCGGAAAAGGTTCACGTGATGGAAGGATCACGAATCAGGGAAGGACATGTCATGACTTATGAGACCCAATCAAGAAGCGAACGTGGGCGTCTGCATCATCGCTTTTAAAGGCTCTCTGTTTCTCTCCGTCCAGACTAAAACACAACGCCGGAGTTTTAAAACTAAAACGGGGTCAGCAGCATTTGCAAACGTCTCTGGTTTAGGAGCTCAAAAACACCATAGTGGATGCTTGGCATAAACGTAGGAGAAATTACACGTTTTAAAGGTCCCATATTATGCTTATTTTCAGGTTCATATTTGTATTTTGGGTTTCTACTAGAACACGTTTACATACTTTAATGAATAAAAAAACCCTTTATTTTCCTTATTCTCTCTGCTTGAATATACCTGTATTTACCCTCTGTCTTAAACGCTCCGTTTTAGTGCATTTCAATGGAATTGCAACAGAATTGCATTGCTGGGCAACAGCTTGGGTCCATGTTTACGTCCTGTCAACTGATGTCATTCACATCCACTGCAACAGGAAATAAACTGGGACCCATTTAGAATGTTTATGTTTAAAAATTTTAAATGGTCTAAATATTGTAGATTTGTGACATCACAAATGGACAGAAATCCTGACGGCTTGTTTCAAAAACTCAGTTTCTGAATACGGGCTGTGTGTATTTCTCTGTGGATTAAGTGTTTCGATACTTACACAGTGTTTATATAGGATTTAAACCTGCTATATAATATAAAAGCCATGAAAATGTCACTTTTTACAATAAGGGACCTTTAGAACAAAAACATATTAGTATGGATGTAGCCTAACTGTGTCTGTCTGCTGTTAGGTGCTGAGCAGGTAGTGTACGGTGGGATTTTGGTGAAAACAGCTGCCTGCTGCGGCCCAAAAACGACCCAATGAGAGAGTCAACCAAAACAAAAGAAAGTTGTGGGCCGGACAGATAAACAATGAGCTGAAACTAATAAAGTTCAGTAAGGACGAGGGGATCAGCAGATTCAGCTGATAATTCTCTATAGCTTCATGGCTACGAGCGATTTACACTGTTTTTCGATACATTGTTATTATAAAAAATATAGTATATAGCCACTTTAATAATACTAAAAGGGTTTGTATGGTCACACTTGAAGGCTGTCATAGCCTCCAACCGGCTGCATTCCACTGCATCACTGATCTCTTTCTTGGAACTCTCTTTGCAGTCTTGATGAAATGAATCATGCAAAATGGGAATTCAAACCTTGCCCACTTTGACACCTCCACACACCTGGCCAATCTATGCAAAGTGGGTGTGATTATCAGATTGAAATCTCCAGGCAGTTTGGGATGAAAAACAAGAAGCATAAGACACCAACTGACTAAACATGTCAAACTTTCCCTGCAGGAAACGGCTTCAGATCAACAACCACATCAGTCCACAGACACGTTATGGTCGCGTGAAGAGAGCGAACAACAATGGAATACAACAGCCTGTACATTTATATTTCAGCAGAAAAGTTCTTTAAATTCAGTCTCCCATCTTTCCCAGAGTGCACTGATCCTGAAAAGTTTGTTCAAATTAGTTCAAGAATTACAGTGAATCTGGTCACATATTTTTACAGACTGTGTGACAAACAGACTGTGTCATCTGGCCCAATAAATCACCATAGTCCCCGTGGTGGCTGTGGAACTGGCACATAGATTAACTATTCATAAAGGTGCTCTCTCTCTCTCTCTCTCTCTCTCTCTCTCTCTCTCTCTCTCTCCCTCTCTGGCCTTATTCAAAGTGCTCTAATTAATCAGCCTTAAATAGATGGACAGACCTACATTACTGACACAACACAGCTCCTCATACACCATGTACTATTTAATACACAGATGGCACTGCACCGCAGGCTGTGTGTACTGGTGTGTATACTGGTGTGTATATGTGTGTTGGGCAACTATAAGTTGTGTGTCATGATGCATTACAGTGGGTTTTTGTCCAAGTTATGATTGATTAAACAGATCATCGCCTTTTATATCAATTAAATCCCAGTACCTAGTAAGAAGAAATCATTCTTTCTATAGTTAATCATGAAATTGGAGTTGAATTTTCCAAATGAACAGCAGGTTTTGGATTCCTTATTTATCTCGGATAGCTAGAATAATACCAGTTTATTACGACATGGATTTTACAGTCAGTTTTTGCCATCATTTCTATAGCTTTTGATAACTCACCTGAGCAATTGCTAAGGTCTAGGAACATTATGACATCGCTACAACAAAGTCCAACAGGGCAAGAAACATGAGCAGTCCAACAGGCTGTAAACAAGCAGTTTATCTAGATTATCAAATCCACTATTAAGAGATGAAACTAAGGTATTTTTTGACAAAACGCTTATTATATTCATAATATTTTATTGTTCAACAGAGGCCATTTTGGTAGAATATGACAATAGAATAGAAATCATTTTGTTTTACTTTTGTACGTCACTTTATAGGCGGACGTTTTACTGGCGTCCTGTAGTCGTTTTCAGTCCAAAATGGTGGAAGCGTAGCTCTGCTGCTGGGCGCTGATGTTGCAATGGAACAAACTATTGACTTTCACTTCTTGGCAATATACTGTATGTTCTATGCTGAAAGAGAACGCACCTGCAATGTTGCTAATAATCCCTCATTGAACAAAAAATAAAAAATAAAAAAAGTCCAACAGGGTTTTGACCTGACTTCTTTTAAGCGATGTTACCAAATCTTAGTAATTAACAACAACAAGCTGTAAACATAACGTTAACATATTATCACCTCATGAAGTTGCTATTGCTAACATGTTAGCCAACAGTTGCCTGTTTACACATTCAGCAGACAGAGCAACATTAGCATTTATTTGGAGTTTCTGGCCAAGTAAGTCCAACATTCCTTCTCTTTTTACCTCTGTTTTGGTCTCCACCAACTCTTGAGAAAAATCTCTTTCTCTTTGGCTGCTAAATGCTCCACTATGTTCACCAGCTGGTCGTTAACTTTTTTCTGTCTGCTGTTTGGTGCTGGACAGTTATTGAATACTGTAGCTTTAAAGGATAACAGGTATATTTCAACCTGGACCCTATTTTCACATCTAAATGACTAATCAGGACAAAACCTTTTGAAACTGGTCCAGTATTGAGGGAGAATGCTGCAGCCGCCAGCCGCTAAGCGGGCTGTAATGTTAGCATTTGGGGCAACTTGCTACCGTTATTTTATATGAACTAAAACTTCTTGTTTTTGCCACTGACAGGCTCAGATTGTTATTATAAGTGTCTGACAACATTAGAATGGAAAGGACCCTAAAGAGAAATAAAACCTTTTTCTTACCCTTTGCTTGCTTCGGTCTGTTTGTTATTGCGTGTCTCGCTCGGAGAAGCCTCGTTGTGAAATGTTGTGTCACCTCTGCATTGTCGAAATCATCTAAATATTCAGCCATGACACTGAAAATCTTTTAGATGACACTAAGCTACGCTTTCTGTCCTCCAACACAAAAAACTCTGACATCACGTCCCATGGCACTCCTCTCTCCACTCTCACTTACGTTTCCACTGTTGTCTTCCGGCAACAAGTCACATGACACAATAACAAACAGGAAATGAAAAAGCCTGTCAGTGGCAAAAACAAGAACTTTTAGTGGACATAAATTGACAGTGCCAGGTTGCCCCAAATGATTATTACAGCTCATTTAGCGGCTGGTGGCTGCAGCATTCTCCCTCAATACTGGACCAGGTTCAAAAGGCTTTGTCCCCATTAGTCACTTATAGGGTCCAGGTTGATAACAAATACAGAAGTTTGTTCAGGGTTCCTTTTTTAAGGTTCTTTTTTATTCATATATTGATGGACCTGGCTTAAGGTCATAGACTGTATATAAGAAGTGGACGTAGTCACCATTACGTCACTCATTGGTTTGTGGACTGTAGGTTTGAAGTCTCGACATTTTGGCCGTCACCATCTTGGTTCTTTGCAACCAGAAGTGACACGAGACGATGGAGCTGAAGTACAACCGAACGCTGAACAAGACATTTTCAGGCAACCAAAATGTTGCAATTAACTTTCATGAACTGAAAACACATTGTGAAAGGGTTAAAGTTGTAAGACGAAAATACGGATAACTCCCAGACCGGACAACGCCGTGGTAGCAACCTGTCAATCACAAGGTAGCCCCGCCCTAAAGCATCCCCTGCTTTATGGTCTATCTGACTCTAAATTAATATCATGCTGTATTGAAGAAGACTTGAAACTAGCGATTGAGACCATAAACTCATGTTTACAATGTTTACTGAGGTAATAAATCAAGAGAGAAGTAGGCTCATTTTCTCAGAGACTTCTAGACAATCAGATTTCTTTTAGCAACCAGAGCAGTCGCCCCCTGCTGGCTGTTAGAGAGAATGCAGGTTTAAGGCTCTTCAGCATTGGCTTCACTTTTCTGAACCAGAGTTTGCTGCCTGGTTAAAGTATAGTGTAGGCTATATGGTTGTGTAGTGTAATCCAAGTATTGATATACTACTTCCCTGAGTAACATGCAGGGTTAAGACAGCTGAGACAGATACCAAACAGACCAATGTGAGTCACATTCCACCATCAAGTTTAGTCTTTATTTGTACATGAATGCATTTCAACAAGGCTTGGGAATACAGCACAGAATAATATTTCACATAAATCAATCTTTATCCACTAAAAAGTCCTCTCAGGTCTTAGTTCTTAATCACCACTAAGCTTTAACAGTGATCAGCGTTTATATGAACAGCAAAGTATTACGCGCATGGCCTGATATCACTGAATTTTACAAAAGTCAGTGAAGGTGTAAAGTAATTTATCCTTAATATATCACAGTGAAACTAGATGCCTTGCCACAGTTTAATGCGAGCGGAAACCAAAGATTATTTCATTGATAAAAAATAGTTCACACAGCTATCAGGCTCATCCTTTCATTTGGTCCAATGTGTGAGCTTTAAAGTTCAGTTACAAAGACAAACATTCCTTCGAGCAGACATGTAAAGCAGCAGGGTTAGAAAATACGTCATCATTCCAATAGAAACCAGGTTTTCAAGTGCTACACAGTATAGTGCCAATTGTTTCATAGAGTAAAGATCCCCACAGGTTACATTTAATGAACAGTGTCATGTAAACAGCCTTTTCAGAAGGAGACCTCAGCCAGCATGTACTGTACATGTAGGATCGGTGTGGCATAAAAGGCAGTGTGGACTACCAGACAGTTGGTCCAGGTAGCTTTATAAATGCCATGGCCCTGTCCCACTTTTACAACAAGAAGCAGTCAGCTTCAAATAAACAGCACAGCTCTCCATACATGATCACGTCGAGATGCCAGAGCTGGCAAAGACCCACCAAGAAACTGCCTGGAGGCCAACTATGGGGCTGCAGGGGAAAACTGGCTCTGCTAAACTTGATCTACGGCTATGTTCCAAAGCAATCTTTCATATAGATTAAAAAGAGATTGCATCAGTGAAAATTATCTCTCATAACACATATACCCGCTCCATGCCTTTATATTGCTCATATGTGAAATGTGGGTGGAATGTGTCCAAACTGGCCACTTCCAAATAAGAGCTAATTTTGTCATGTTGCTAAAACTCCCTGGTTCTAATATTGCACTCACAGATGGATTAGGATGGATGGAAGGCTGGATTACATACATGACTCTGGGCCCCAAAAGTTCCAGGTTCACTGTATGTCAAAGGTCTTTGGTAATTTGATTAATTGTAGATTTGTTGGCACCACTAAAGTAGAATATCAATTAAGGCAGGTCCTACATTATGAATGTATGTATGTAATAATTTGTGATTAAAATCTATTTCTATTATTATTGTAGTTTATACCATGACCACTGAAAATTCCTGATTCTGATTGGCAGGTGTGGATTAACACATGGGTATTTGTTGCTATTATACATGAGTGCACCTGTATTAAGTCTAGGTGAAAGGCTTAGCTAAAGAGCTTGGAACTAGCGGTAGAGAGAGCTCCAGGGACAATGTATTTTTGTAGGCCAACCAGGAAGTTAGCATCACCCTGGTTCCCTCCACAAAAAGCCAATGGGGATTGTTCCACTGGCTTTTGGGTTATTGGAGAAAATAAACTCTGTGGCAAACACACATTAATGATACTCACACATTTTGTTCAGCAAGATAATCTCCACAAATAAAAACAACTTCTTTGATTTTTGAAGTGTGAGTGCAATCGGCAGAAGTAAAAAGCTAACGTTAGACTACAGACAAACTACACCTCAGTCGAGAATACACAACATGTGTGCGTGTGTGTGTGTGTGTGTGTGTGTGTGCGTGTGTCTGTGTGTCCGTGACAGAGGGAGAGGCAGCCTGTATGAGGGACACAGAGAGCTATATAACATTAGCTCTATTCCTGTAAGTTGTGCATGGTTAAGACTTTAAAGCACTCAGTGAAATTTCTTTCTCTCCTAATTTCAAAACTTGTAAGGATTTTAAAAGTCTTCACCCAGGTTTAAAGGCACCTTTGACAGAGCTGGGCAGAGTAGGCCTAATGAAAGTAAAACAGCAAGTAATGTAACACATTACTTTTGCTGCTGAATAATTAGTGAAGTAATGCAATTACTTTGCAGAGAGTAATGGGAACTGATTACAGTTTTCACGTAACTTGCCCAACACTGTAAATTGTACATTCCACTATTGTAATGGATATCACGGAGGCTAACAATTTGTTTATATGGTATATATAAGTTTACATGGTACATATTCCTGCATAAATGTGTGTTTAATCAAATTACCACAAACTGACACACACTGAAAAACAGGAAAGGAAGTTTACGCCCAGAGGCCCCCTAACAGGTTCATCCAGCCATGCCAAAATGTTGTGACATCAACATCAAGTGCTGACATTCAACACGGGTTTGGGGTACGAATGTACATTCAATGCATTTTGACATGGTTAAAGCTGCTCAATACGACTTTCAGAGCATATCTATTGCCTCCACACGGCGATGGCTGAGCCGGCGGCTCACAGCTAACAGTGCTAACAGTGCTAACTGTGCAAACAATGGCAACAGTGCTGACACAGCTAACAGTGTTAACCTGGGGGTGGGGGGGACGACTAGAGGGTGGGACGGCGTTATCAGCTGTAACCGCCGTATGAGAGCAGTGCAGAGTGGTGGCCAGTAGCAGGCCAGTGGGGCACGCTCACATGCACGAACATGCACGAAAAGGCACACGTGGCCAGCCCGCTATGTAAGCAAAGCGCAGAGAAGCTCGGCTAATAACACACACAGAGGGAGAAAGACTTAATTTTCTGCTCAGATAGACATTACTCCTCTATATCTTTACATAGACAATAGTTGTTTGCTGCTATATTAATGCTCTGGATATCATAAAGAGAACCTTTAAGAAAATGACAAGTAGTCAGAGGCTGTGGTCATTTTAAATCTTCGTCAATCATCAGTTCAGCCCTGATTAACATTCACCTCCTAAGACATCCTGACAATCTTGCAGCTTTAAAAATACAGATACATGCTAATGAATTCCTCCCTGGATGTGCTTGTAAATCTGTGCTTGAAAGCACCAGAAAATATAAGATAATACATAATAATAAATCCATCAGTAAACTCAACAGGTGCATTTAGGGCTCTGCCAAATCCTGTTGGTTAACACAGAGCATCATCATTCAGAATAAGGACTGGCGGAGCACTTCAATGTTCACAATGGCAGTTAAAGCTGCACAAGGCAACGGTTCTCATTTGTGGAAAAAAAACAACCAAAAAACACCCATTTTACTCCATCAATTGCAATCAAGAAATATGGCTGCAGCATCCCCACAATAGAGTCACCCCTCCAAATAACACACACTAATACTTGGCTTGGATTTCGTCATAGTCATCTCTCACTGCCCAATTTGAAATTCAAATGCATATTTAAAATAGCACAACTACAACTGCTTAGGAAGCAATTTCCTTGCCAGGCCATAACTTCCCACACAGCCTTTCATAACCACATCATATTGTAACAAGACGTATTATTGTGTAACTGACGATAATCTGTCAACCTGCCATGTTCCCTTTGTCACATTTGTAATAGGATAACAAATCTGATAGCACTGTGCTCTCTTTTAAAGGTGTCTCTACATGTGTCATTTTTAACATCAGTGAATAATGACCGCGTTCATTTTGAGACATTAGTATGATTACTCAACAACAAAACCACTGCTGAGATGATTGGCAGCTCCACCAGCCTACACGCTGCATTTTTACATTGTGTGCCACTGACATGGATTTGGAGGAAAATCTTCTGGATTGCTTCACTTTCAGAGCAAACAGAATGAAATCTGTCAAATGTTCTCACTCTGACAAATGGTGGATAGGAGGGAGAGGCAAATAGGATAAAAAAAAAAAAATCATCTCCCACATGTTCATCCTCTTCAGTAAAGCCAAAGATGCCACAGAGGCGAGGAGAGGCAGGAAGCATGGGGAGCAAGGGGATTATGGGAGATGAAGTCACTAGCACTAAAAATACCACCGGCGTGGGACAAAGGCTGTCAATCATCTCAACCGTGGTCTCATTGTTTATGGCAATTATACCAAGCTGCCTGATGATAAATACATGTTTAAAAATGTTACACACAGAACCTTTAAATGAGTGTAAAACTGCATTTACAATTAGCATTTGGCTGTATAAATAAAATGAAACTCAGCCATTATTATACACATCACTCAGGCAACACTTTCCACATATGAAACAGAGAATATAGCATGAATCTGTAAGCATATTGCTCGATTATTACATTCACAATTTCTAATTGATAAATAAAACATTTAAATCAAATGTTATTATTAAATCCTTCCACTATTTCTTCATGTTTGCACATTCATCACACATATATATGTATATATATATCACTCTATATTATATATAGATATGAGTGATATATACATATATCACTCTATATTTATCTCAATGTTTCAAAATATATTATTGACACACTGTTAAATACACTGTAAAGTTTGGATGTGATTATAAAATACATTGTACACTGTAAAGTTTGACCTCAGTCAGTTGTTAAAAGTCCGTTTTTAAAGTATATATGAAGTAGTAAGAGCAGTTAAAGTGAGGAGGAAGTGTCATTTGATAGAAGGCCTGAGACACATTTACATAATTAGATCTTTATAAACGGATATCACAATGACGGAGTCCGACAGAAACTCTTTTTCTCCAACTCTTATCCTTTGTATGTGTTATTGTAACTGAATTCCAACATTGTAATAATGTTTAAATACAGGTGACCAAGCCAAATCATTGAGAATGCCTCATATGTGAATTCTGTTTTACAGTGGATTTTCCTTGTAGTTGTGTATATTCTGTACAGTACATTCAATAGAATAAAAAACCCACAGAATGATTCATATTTCTTACTTAGATAGAGAATAATGTGAACGTTTAAATAATAAATCAAGCCTGTGTTTAAAAATGTGACTGATAAAACCCATTAGGAATGACACTGTGCATATCTTCTCTATGTGTGGCCGTATTTCCACATCATCTCAACTTGAAGGTTTCTGTTTAGCCTGAGTCTCACACTGTCTCAAACGTAAAGTTACAACCTCGAAGATCTCCGTTTCCTTCTCTTTGGCGGCACCTATGGCGATAAGCAGTAATTGCAGGCGTGTTTTTGGATCACATTTCCTAGAGAGCACCGCTTGGGATTTTATCCGGGAATGTCGCCACAGACACAACCAGTTTACAATACTGCAAATGCAAGGTCTTTCATCGGTGGGCCATGGGCTCAATCACCATTGTGTTACCTCATTCGGCGATAGATAGACAGACATTTCTTTAAATGAAAATCTTCGAGATTACTACTTTAAACTGATTATATATGATAATGCGTAGGCTAGTCTAAGAAAATGCAACAATTCACTAGTCTTTTATGCAGCCTTTAGAAGGTCATAAGAAGGCAATGGCAGCAGCTAGATGCAAAATTCAAAATTTACAGGCAAAAAATCGGTAGTTGTTCCGGCCATCAGTTTCTACAGAACAAGCTGAAGATCTTTTCTACCTTTTGGCAACAACCTCTGCTTCAGGCATTGAAAGCTCCACTCAAATGGTCACAGTAAAAATCTTCAAAAATCAACCAGAAGATGATGATGATGATGAAGATGATGAAGATGAAGGGGAGGGTCTATCGCCTCCTCTCAGTTCCATGAACCTTCCGAATGATGATGATGATGTCACTTCCTTCTCTTTCTCCTTTCTGCTTCCTGTGCAGACTGACCTCTGGGTTGGTTTAAACTGCCACGTCACCTTCTTCGTTGTTGACGACTGCTCCGCTGTTGTCGCCTGTCTCCCTGGCATAGTGACATGCTGGGTTGTCATGGGAATGGCTGGTGGATCATCCAGGCTGGTGGTGACCCTGGTGACCTTCCATGCATCGCCGTTGTTATTTTTGTCCTGTTCTGTGAAGAGCTCACTCAGCACTTCAGGTTCGGTGGTTTCTCCGAACAAGTCCCAGCCCGGTTCAGCAGGCGGCCGCTTGGACCGCGCTACGCCGGCAGATTTGTTACCAGTAGCGGAGATTCTGGAGGAGCGACTGGGATCGGAGTCAGACAGGTCTGAGTCCCAGTCACTGTCCCCTGCCATCGAGTCACAACCCAGTACCGACACATCAACAGGGCCAGATCCTGAACTCTCGGAGTCGGACTCCCTGGAAATACACAACAGACAGAATCTGAGTCAAATATTGAACTACAGTAATATTGAGTTGCAGCGACCAAAGTAATCACTGGAATTTACAGCCTTACACCAATGTTTAATTATAACTAGGGCTGTCAATCGATTAAAATATAAAAAATAAAATATGTAATCGTGATAAATTGCAAATTATTTTTTTTATTTTTTTATCTGTTCAAAATGTACCTCAAAGGGAGATTTGTCAAGTATTTAATACTCTTATCAACATGGGAGTGGACAAATATGCTGCTTTATGCAAATGTTTGTATGTATTTATTATTAGAAATCAATGAACAACACAAAACAATAACAGATATTGTCCAGAAACCCTCACAGGTACTGCATTTAGCATAAAACAATATGCTCCAATCATAAGATGTCAAACTGCAGCCCAACAGGCAACAACAGCTGTCAGTGTGTCAGTGTGCTGACTTGACTATGACTTGCCCCAAACTGCATGTGATTATCAGAAAGTGGGCATGTCTGTAAAGGGGAGACTCGTGGGTACCCAGAGAACCCATTTATATTCACTGATCTGGAGGTCAGAGGTCAAGGGACCCCTTTGAAAATGCCATGCCAGTTTTTCCTCACCAAAATGTAGTGTAAGTTTGGAGCGTTATTTAACCTCCTTTCCGACAAGCTAGTATGACATGGTTGGTACCAATGGATTAAGTCATATGATACCAGTATCTTCACTCTAGCTTTAAAACTGAGCCCTACAACTTAAAAAAACACAAGTTGCGTTAATGCGTTCAAGAAATTAGTGGCGTTAAAACAAACTTGTGTTAACCAGTTATTGTCACGTTAACTTTGACAGCCCTAATTAAAACAATCCCAAATATTTCTCTTGTATCTTCATTCTTATATTTATTCGAATGGTACTAAAGCACTGCTTTTAAAATGCTGCATAAATCTGACACAAGCAGTCTTTATATTATTGAAATGACCAAGCATTATTACTAGTGCTGAATTCAATACACAGAGGGAGGGGGTGAACTCACACACACTCAGTGCCACTTAAAATACTCTACAGTGAGTTTGTAATGGAAATGAGATGAATTATCTTTGTGAATCAAAGCATGTTTTTGTTGGAAATGGATTTTTTTAAAAATGGCTCAACAGGACATCACAGTATGTCAACTTTAGAATCATTGTAGGCCTATTCAGATTCAGGAGTTCCTCCAAGTGTTCCTTTCAACATTGGAGAAAGCTCCCAATTCTGGTCAGCAGTTCTCCTCCCCACTAACAGCCAACAGGAGGCGACTCCTCTGGTTGCTAAAAGAAGTCTGATTGTATAGAAGTCTATGAGAAAATGAGCCTACTTCTCTCTTGATTTACAATAAACATTGTAAACATGGTCTCAATCGGTCCCATTTAGAGTCAGATAGACCATAAAGCAGGGGATGCTTTAGGGCGGGGGCTACCTTGTGGTTGTCTTACAGCCCGGACACACCAGGAACGTACAGGTAATTTGTAAATAATAGTAATAATCCACAATTAAAACTCTGTACTATATTCATTCATGTTCTAGAACACTGTCCGGCACAGATTTCAGAATAAAAGCCTGGTGTTAACAAATGAAGGAATTCTGTGTTGATTTAAACCCGGTATTTTATCAATTCATGGAGCTCTCCAATTCACTTCATGTTCCACAGCACTGACTGCTCGTATTTCAGAATAAAAGCCTTGTGTTAACAAATGAAGGAATTCTGTCCACAGAAAAAACGCCTGAGGGCTTTTATTTTTAAATGAAAGCAGGAAGTGTTGATTTAACAATAAGTCTTTACTTTTTTTTCATCTCCGTAACATATTCTACAGATAGACATCGAAACTGTAGTAATGTAGCTGGTATGATGTCAATATACAGTCAATAGATCACCTTCACTGTCCGTGACATTCTACAGATGTCTAGACATGGAAACTATAGTAATCTTGCTGGTATGATGTCTATATACAGTCAATAGATCACTTTCACTGTCTGTGACATATTCTACAGATAGACATAGAAACTGTAGTAATGTAGCTGATATGATGTCAATAGTCAATAGATCACTTTCACTGTCTGTTGTTGCTGTGAGACGCACGTGACACACGTCAAAAATAGGCAAGACCTCTATTCTCTAGAAGAGACACAGCTGACGTGGGCAGTGTGGCTGCTCTAACCTGTTAACACGGACGCCGAAATAAAAAACAACAGGTAACGCAGCCGCCACTCGCTCATGGCGTTTCTGGTGTGTCCGGGCTGTTACAACCCTTTCACAGTGTGTTTTCAGTTCATGAAAGTTAATTGTAACATTTTGGTCTCCTAAAAATGTCTTGTTCAGTGTTCAGTTGTACTTAGCTCCACCCTCTCGTGTCACTTCTGGTTGCAAAAAAACAAGATGGCGACGGCCAAAATTACAAACTCAAGACTTCAAAACGGCAGTCCACAAACCAATGGGTGATGTCACGGTGACTAGGTCCACTTCTTATATACTGTACAGTCTATGATCCAAACATTTTGACTCTTGTGAAGGTATTCCAGGCACATCCAGCAGTGGAAGACCCAGAATATACTGGAGGATCATGAGCTCAGAGGTAGAGCAGGTCGTCCACCAATCGGAAGGTTGGCGGTTCGATACCCGGCTCCTCCAGTCACTTGTCCTTGATCAAGACACTGAACCCAAAATTGCTCCCGAAGGCTGAGCCATCGGTGTGTGAATGAGTATTTAGATCAGATCCTGATGGGCAGGTTGGCTCCTTGCATGGCAGCCTCTGCCATCAGTGTATGAATGTGTGTGAGACTAGAAAAGTGCTATTCAAGTGCAAGTCCATTTACTATTTACCATATCCAGCTTTGTGGAAGGTTTAGCTTTGTAGAGTCCATGTCAAATTTCCCCATTGGGGCAAGAAAGTATATCTATCTACATATCCTATCTCTCGGAATCCCTCAGGGAGAGCTGGAAGACATGGCTAGGGAGAAAGACGTCTGGGCTACCTCACTGAGCCGACCAGGATAAGCGGAGCAGAAAATGGATGGATGGGTGGATGGATCTATAGCTAAATTAACAACATTGCTTTGAAATGCTGTTTTAGCATTTAACAAACAATGGATAGAGCTGAACACACAAAGAAATACACCTACCTGCCGCTATAGGGTGCAGTTCCTGCAGGGCCCAGTAGGAGGCAGGCTGGAGCAGCCAGGTACACGAAGCTGTCAGTGCACAGGAAGTCTCTTTCCTCTGGTTTTTGTGGGGCTAGATGAGTCGGCTTGGCGTTCCATTCTGTGCTCGGCTGGTCCAAGTGTGTTTTCATGCTGTCTGGATGTTGCTGTACACTGTCTTGTTTTATACCATGGGTGGGAACTTCTGTCAGTGTGGTGACTTCACCCTGGGAGGCAGGTCTTGCAGACACGGCAAGGTAAACAAAGCTGTCCGATTGGACAAAGGGATCCAAGTCACCACAGTCCAGTCCTGAGCTTCTGATTGGTTTCTGATTAGGATCTAGAAGCTGTTTGATTGCTTGTTTTGACGGAGACAGAGGAAGAGGATAGTCACCTCCCATGAGGGTCACTTTTCTCCTGGGTGGTATCTCTTCACTTTGTGGGGCATTTAAAGATGTGGAGAACTCAATGTCTTTATGGTTGAATGTCGTCTTAATGATTGAAACCGTTCCTAACTTACCAACCCTCCTTCCATGCTCAACTCTCCCTCTCTCTTCATCTCTCCCCATCTTCCCATGCACTGCTTCCTCTCTTCCGCTATCTCCTTCTGTGTCTTCATGCAAGGAGGTGTTGAGAAGTGATGGGTAGCACCACTGGAGATCTGCACTCTCCTCCCTCCCCCATTCCTTTAACCCCCCATCGTCCCCGTCTTTCTCCAGTGACGTGCTGCTGCTGCCCAGGTCAGAACCACTGATTGGCTGGTCACTGTCAGAGCCGGCCTCCTCCTGGCTCTGATTGGATAAGGAGAGGAAGACGCCACTGGAGTCGGACTCCAGTGTGAGGTTGGAGTCTGGAGAGCTGTCCTCTTTAGTGGAGCTAGAAAAAAGACAAGGCAGCCAAATGACTGCTACATCCCCATGTGCCTCCTGTGACTTCTAAAGCTCTCTCTCTCTCTCTCTCTCTCTCTCTCTCTCTCTCTCTCTCTCTGTCTCTCTCTCTATTATTGGTTATCACAGATCAAATTCATCGTAACCTACTTTTTCAGATTAAGGCTATTGATTTGTTTTTGTCTCTCAGCCTCTCAGAGCACTTTGACTTTTTTATGCCTCTAACTGGACTGCTAACCCAGATGTCTTGGGTGATGGACACATCATCATTATGAATACATAAGCTCTCTAATTTATCTGATGACGTGGCATGGTTTGGTTTATGCCTTCATTAGCAGGAACAACACAAATAATAATAATAATAATCACAGACGACTTTTACAGTTCACTTCATATGAATCCTTTTTATAATGGTCCAGACCAGTGATTCTCAAAGTGGGGTCCGTGGCACTCTGTCAGGTGGTCCACGAAATAATTTTCTATAAATTATAAAATTGTGCTGTATCATTAAAAAGTGCATCCATCTACAGATAAGGACAAGTTGCCCCAATAAAACAAGCATATTGTGTCCATTACCCCACCCATGTTAGCTTTGGGCTAATAGAGACTCTGATTTAGATGATTGTGACACACAGCAATAAGTCATTATTTTTTAGTTGAATCACTAAGTCAGCTTTAGACTGGTAATTATAAAGATCTGGCTTTATTAAGACTATGTCAGTCTTGCTACTGTTTATTTTCTGAAAGCTTTTAAGATCAGTTATTTGAAATGTAGGCTATAAATGCTGTCAAGTTGAGTCCAAATGCAATTTGAATAAAATCACCCTCTGTATAGAAGTGGTATTAGCATGTATATATATATATATATATATATATATATATATATACAGCATTATAGGTCCTGCCAGTAAAACAGCCTTTCAACCTGTCAAGTCGACACGGTCCACATTCTAAAACTAGCTGATATTGTAGAATCAACACAGTCCACATTTGATAATGAACCCTGTGGACTTGGGCAGGAATTACAATGACTGCCAGCCTTTCTTGGCTGTTAGTGCCTTACATGGCCAATAAAGGACAAATCCAGTGTTGGTCCTGAAAAAACCTGCAGTTCTTGTCTCCTTTCTCTATCAGCTCATCAACATGGTACTGCTCACATGTACCGAATGTGCCTGTTCTCATCCCAAACTATGGCCACACACTCTGTTCTACCAGTATGAGATATTCATAATAATGACAAATGAAAAGCAATGAAATAGCAACAAAATGCATTTGGTAGTCCATCGTGACAAATGTATGAATGTGCTCCTGCCAAATCACCCACATTTATACACAAGTCTCTTAAAGGTGGAGGCAGCGATTCTAATCCAATACATTTTTTGTCAAATTCAGCCAATATCTCCTCACAGTTCGCAAGCTGTCCGTTTTGTGTGCGCGCTGAAAAAAAATGGTGTTGTTCATACACAGCCCTGGCTCTGTAAATGGGAAACAAACAAAGTGGCTCGGCCCAACAAACACAAGGCTTTCATCCAGGAGACTGCTGTTTGTGTCCCATGTGTTCAATTTTACTTTCATGTTATGATCAGCTGTTCACTTTCATTTCCACTTTACAAACGTCGAACTTTTAAGCTCAACCATGTTTTTTTTATTCCTAAACCAAACTAAGCACAAAGGGGCGTGACAAAGCGGCAGTATGTGAAGAGTTGGGATAAGACTATGTTGGGATCTGCGCCACCACAGCAACGACAGCACATGTAGACGAACCGCACCTGTCTCCCTCCATGCCGCTCACCGCGTGAGCAAGGAGCCGGCAAAAAGGTGCTGTTCGTTTGCACGCGCTTCCCCGCGTTGCAGTGACACAGAGCCGGCCATAAACCAGCAAAGCCTCAGCCCTAGCGAGCCCTTGGTGAGGGAAAAGGCAGAAAAATTGGCAGCATTTCATAACTTTGTATTCATGTAATAAATATACAAATGCCAATTAGATGGTAATCTGCACGAGAAATAAAGAAAAACAAAAAAGAAATGGCTGATCATCTACTTCTATTGATCAATTTGACATGAACAGAACTACTTTCCACTGTATCAACAATCTTTCTCCAGAATTGCTGACTCCACCTTTAATAAACAAATTGCAGCATTTAAATTGTTGCAGTGGGAAGCTGGACTAAACTAAAACAACAGCATTAAATTTAGTAAATAACTTTGAAATTGGAGCAAATTAACAAATTCTGAAAACAACTTTAGGAACCTTGTACTACTGTTTATGCTGTTTTATTTGTGAGATTTAGGAATACAATTTATCTTAATCTCTGGGATTGACCAAGATAGTTTACCATCTTTTTTTTCTAATTCATTCACTTTTACTGTTCTGATTCACTGATTACATGTGGTGTGCCTCAAGGCTCAAGTGTTGGGCCACTACCATTTTGTTGATTTATACCACTCATGGCTCAGTCTCAAGATGTTTTGTGCATTTGCATTTACTTACATTTAGAAAAATGATTGCTCTGTTAGTATATATCAAAAAATGTAAAAAGAAAAGAAAATGATAAATGAAAAGAAAAGAAAACAATGACATCCAAATTGATATTTTGTTGTTTAAATCAGCTTTGAATTTCTAAACATAAACATAAACTGTCACATGTGCCATGATCTATGTCAACGTGGTGACTCTGGCAACCACAAAATTCATTTTAAAATATCCAGATATCCCGATAAGTCATATATTGGCTAAACTGACACAAAAGCCAGTAAATATCAAAGTATAGTACAAAATGATGGCACCTTTATTGATATTTTATATTTATATATTTGATATCCTCTCTTATATTTGCAACAATTTCCCTCTTGATAAGTAAAGTTCTATCTCATTTTGTCTTGAATTGTACTGAAGATCCAATGCCACTGTGGCCCTGTACATTTATAACCCCGTCTACTTTGATCAGCTCTTCAGAATATCTCGGCTGAATTCAAACCTGGATTTTGTTTTTGCCCTGTGAGATGAACCTTCAGACACCCAGGATGCATGTCAACATGTGGTAAAGAACAGCTCAGAGACAGTGCTGACGATAACCATTTTCATAGAATTACCTTGTGCCAACAGTGGAAGTCCCAGCAGATTTGGTTGACCAGTCAACAGGAGGTCTGTCCGTGTCTGTAGCTGGTGAGGCCATAACACTGAGCTCCAAACTGACCTGGGATCTGCTTCCCACTCCTGGAAAATAGAGCAGAGACTCAACACAATTAAACATGAGAAATGGGAGGTATAAACCAAATCATTAAACCATTCCTTCCCCTCCTTGTCAAGCCTTTGGTGTGTGTTTGCCATCATGTAGTGGCTGTTGTAGCATTGGTTCATGTTTTAGCTGAGGCCTTTCTACAGGATTATAAACGTGATGCATACATAGGTTTCTGGGAGCATCATTTTGTCAATTCCTAATCTAGGTAATATGGCCCCCTCAGCCAGCTGGTCCTGAGACTCACCTCCTCTAACAGGACAAGGCCTGAGGACAGCCCTCACACTATCTGGACCAACCAAATTATAGCTAAAGAAAAAGAAAATTACATCAACTATTGGACATCTACCACAAAAACTCAACACAAACTTCAATGCTATTTGGCTCTAAACAGACAGTACACAGTGGCAGACTATCTGATCGCCGTGACTGACCAGAAACAGAGAAAGACATTGACTATGTACACACTCAGTGATCACAGCCTGGCCGTAGAGACTGGCCGACACAGGCAGACCTGGCTGCCTAGAGAAGACAGGCTGTGTCAGCTCTGCCCACAGAGACAGGTGGAGACAGAGCAACATGTCCTGCTACAATGTAGCACATATGAAGAAATTAGGAAAAAGTTCTTTACACAAATTAAATGTAAACGCCAAGATTTTGATTCCCACTCTGAAAAAACTAAAATACAACATATACTTGGAGAAAAGAGTGTCATCAGCATAGAAACTGCAGGATACGTCAGTGCATGTCAGAGCCTGAGAGACAACCACAATGACACATAACAGCTGGAACTCACACGCTGTCTTTTATTTACTCCTGTACTTAATGGGTTCTTTATATATATATATATATATATATATATATATACAATGTATATATATATATACATTGTTGTTAATTGTTTTTTATTTGTTTGTTTGTTTTATTGACACAACAAACATGAGTGATTTCTGTATTGTTTTCCACCATTTCCATGTTCTTTTTAAATATCTTTATATTGTAATTTGCTTAATGAATTGTATATATGTGTATATATATATATATATTTATATTTTTATTTTTATTTTGTTCTTCTTTTTTTCTCATTACTGAATTGACGCTTTGGCAATATTGTTCACCTAACACTCATGCCAATAAAACATATTGAATTGAAATTGGTGGAGAATGAGTAGAGCTGAGGTAGGACAAGCAAACTGTACCCACCATGCCTACGCCTTGATACTCCCTCGGTGTGTGAACTTGAACAGTGAGTGCATTTACATGGACATGAATAACCTTTTATGAAGCTTCTCCTGGTTATGATCATATTTGGGATATGGTGATTAAATAAGCACAGAGAAATGGGGTTATAGTACATGATAAACACTAGCAACCCGGTTACTGATTACTGTATTCTATTTGTCTAAGCGCTGTGATGTTTACAACAACAAACTGGCAGTAGAGACAGAGTGCAATTAAGTCCCGCCCACACCAGAGGGGCTCTCCATTGAATTTGTATTGCGTGAAGGTGTCTCCTTGGCAATTCTGTCTGCTAGCACAGTGGTTCACAGACTTTTTCACATCACTGACCCCTAAACTGACACAAATTAGACCACGGACCCCCATTTGAAGATTTTGGCTTTTAGATGTTTTAAAAGTGTATGAAACCCATGACCAAAATAGTCATAGTCTATCATTCTGTTACTTATGGATGGAATTATAGTGAAAATAAGTTATTCTAGTTTCTGCGGGGGGCCCCCTCATGGACCCCTGTGGTTCCCCGGACCCCACTTTGAAAACCACTGTGCTAGCAAACAACAGACAAATGCCTAAAAGCTGCTGTGTGGTGGAATGCACTACCAACAGGGTATGGAACCCAGACCTTAGTTTAAATAAGCTACCGAACCAAAACACTTACTGAGCCTTTCAGAAGACAAATGTGACGCATCAGAAATGAGTAATGGGAACATTGTGGGCTCCTGAGGTGATCACATGTGCACCAAGCATTTTGTCCAAATCAGTTAGTTTTAGGCTAACCATATTTCTGTATTTAAGCTAAAGCATTTTGACAGTATGCAACTTGAGTTCTAGTGGAATGTGGATAAATCAGAAAGCTATGCTATTAGCTATTATGCTTGCAAGCTCCTTAGCTAACTACAGTGGCTTGCTAACACATAGCTAGCATTAGCTTGCTAACAGCTAACTTCATCATCTTCATCATCATCTTCATCATCATTTTAGCTATCAACCGCATCCCTAGTTGACATATGGTGCTAAAATAATCCTTTGAAATGTGGAAATTTTGCTAGCGTTTCAGCCCTTGGATATTGTGGCACTAATTGTTTTCCCTTCCGGTGGGCGTGGTTTCCACAATATGACAGACTGCGCAGAGGTTGCATTAACCCAATATTTTCTGTCATTGACTGAATTTTCTTAACAATGTGTTTTTACATACTCAAACACATGAACAGGATACTCCAATAACCCGATCATAACCGGGTTATTCAGGTCAATGTAAACACACTCAATGAAACTCCACTCCCTGCTGTGTTGAGCTCGGTGTAGTGGGGAGTGTCGAGGTCAGAGGGAGCCTAGATGACAAACATCAACGTTGTACATATTCTACGTTCACATAATAATCGACTCCACGAGTTGGCTGACTGAACCGTGTTATATTTACTGATGTTTGGTTCACAACCACACTACAGAGTATTAAGCATGTGAACTATTCATTATCTATTTTGGCAACCTGGTCTCAGTGTTGACCTGGGCCTTACAAGTATCTTAAAAGTCTCATATTATGCTTATTTCCAGGTTCATAGATGTATTTTAATGTTGTACTAGAACATGTTTACATGCTGTAATGTTCAAAAAACCCTTTATTCTTCTCATACTGTGTGCCTCATTCTGCCTGCATTAAGCCTCTTTCAGCCCCTGTCTGAGAAACCCTGATTCAGAGCTTGTCTCCTCCCACTCTGCTCTGATTGGTCAGCGTTTCCTGCTGTCCGCTGTCAATCAAACGCCCTCAACACAGCGTCACTTTCTCCGTGCAGCAGCCCTGAGCTAGAGAGAGAGCTGGAAGAGTTGAACAAATAAACTACTTAGAAGTTTATAAACCAGAAACTTCATTATTTACTGTCTCTGTGTTACCATGACTACAGACTGGTTAATGTTACACTCACCGGAGCTGAAATATACTTTCTCCTGTACCATGTCAACATAACTGATGGTGGAATTAAAAATGCTGTGTAGAATTAATATTGTCATCTGTCTACTCAAATAAAGTTTGACTGTGAAACAGAAATGTGTTGTGTTGCTTACAGTCACTATTTACTACCTGTACTCTTCTACATGCATGACATCATATTAATGTTTCATATCACCTGTTGAAATAGTGTAATTACATAAAGCCTTTGTGAAA
>CAKAOH010038458.1:89540-112808 GCA_916701665.1 Sebastiscus tertius
AACTCTGTAAACCGCAAACATACACTCTGTTTTACATCTGTCTTTACAGATCCATCTGTGAGAAATGACCGACAGAATCATCCCAGAGGAGAGCAGACAGCAGTGAGCAGATAGCTCTGTTAACACGGAGATACAGTGCTAACATGGTAGCATGTAGCTACATTACAGAGCTAACATGTTAGCATGTAGCTACATTACAGAGCTAACATGTTAGCATGTAGCTACATTACAGAGCTAACATATTAGCATGTAGCTACATTACAGAGCTAACATGTTAGCATTTGGCTACATTACAGAGCTAACATGTTAGCATATAGCTACATGAGACGGTGTGTAAACACAGCGACCATCAGGGTGGAAAATAGAAGATGTGAAACAGTAGTCAATTCATTATTTCTGGTAAAAGACACCTGATAGACGTAGTAAAGTAATCAGAGTAATGGTGTATTAGTTACTGTCTCTGTGTTACCATGACTACAGACCGGTTAACGTTACACTCACCGGAGCTGAAATATACTTTCTCCTGTACCTGTGTTCTGTGTTGCTTACAGTCACTATTTACTACCTGTACTCTTCTACATGCATGACATCATATTAATGTTTCATATCAGCTGTTGAAATAGTGTAATTACATAAAGCCTTTGTGAAAGAACATGTTATATTTAGATGATGGGAGTACATGAAGCCTTTTCTGCTGGTTCTTGCAGACTAACAGAAGTAGGAGCAGACTTTGCTCATAGTTAAGCGGCGGACGGAGAGAGAGTCACTCTGTGGGCGGGGTCACCTAGCTGCAGGTTCTCCTCTGGTTCTAACTGTTCCACCAGGAAACCCTTATATGGCATGAAATTCGTTACCGACGTCACCAAAGTAAGGAAGTGCTGCTCAGCGTTTTTTCAGACCCATTTTTGGACAGATGGAGCAGGAGAAAAAGAGAGAGGATGGTCTTTTATGATACTATGGTGGCCTGTAGACACACTGGGGACAGATATTGATGTTTAAAAGACACGGAAAAGTGCATTTTACATAATAGGTGACCTTTAATAATTCTCTCTGACCTGGTCCCAGAACTGTGTTATTTTGTGTGTCTATCTAGTAGGAGCCAATAAACATGACTAGAAGGTTTCAAGTCTGTAGACGTCCTTATTCTAGAGTTATGAATTTATAGTAAGGAAAGAATTGTTTGGGTAATATGAATCTGGGTTTAAAGAGGGTCCGCTCGTCCAAAGGCACTGGCAAAGTTAGGTTAACTGGGAAGCCAAAGGCAAGGCGCTGGCTGCAACTCTCTATTACGGAGAGAGAGAGGGAGAAGCAGAGGGGAGAGAGAGAGAGAGAGAGATGTGGGGAGCGTAGAGAGAAAGAGAGGAGAGGGGGAGGCAGAGAGAGAGAGAGAGCGAGTGGGGAGAGGAGAGAGAAAGAGAGGAGAGGGAGGGGGAGGCAGAGAGAGAGCGAGAGAAGATGAGGTTAAGTAAGAGCATGGGGGAGGCAGAGACAAGGAAATGCGTCTGTACGGACTGACATTTCCTCCTACGGATCGGGCTGTAAACTCTACCACCCTCTACTCCCTCATTTTCATGAGGGAAGAGAGGAGAGAGAGAGAGAGAGAGAGAGAGAGAGAGAGAGAGAGAGAGAGAGAAAGGCAGAAGCTGAGTCAGGGATTGTCTGTCTTATTTTAGAGTTCTGCATAGATGGATTTAAAGCTCTGACTTTGAGAGTTTGTTTTCTTTTATTTAGTTATATTTGGTTGGTTCTCCATTGTTTTATAATGGTTTGTGATACAATCTTGTGATCTATATTTAAACCTGTTTTTTAGAATTGGAGAGGCAGACAGATTGAAATGTTGCTTTCCTCCATGTTTCATCATGTTCATGCTTGTTGAACAGGTGTAATAACGTATTTTGGCTTTACACAAGCAAAGTTTTAATGAACTTACAGTAAGGAGTAGTTGTAGCTGTCTCCACCGCGGCCTCTCTGATCAGCTGTTCACAGATTGACTGACTGTGTGTTGATGTGAGTGGAGAGCTCCGACAGCGCAGCAGAGGAGAGGATGCAGCATTAACCATCACTAAATATAATGATTGTTCTGGTTCTTCGTGTTCCAGACAGCCTTTTGCGATGTGTTCATTGCACATGTTCATATCACGATGACGATGAAAATACCAGTTATGGGTCAGCCCTATTTCTTATTAATTAAAAAATATATATTTCCGAGATTCCTCCGCGTACCACTACAGAGAGCTAGTGTACCACCCGTGGTATGCGGACCACAGTTTGAGAACCACTGCCATAGTCAATTGAATTTTGAAGTTTTGGGTTGGAGGTAAGATTAGAATGGTAAGTATTAAATGTTAAGTGATTAAATAAGAGATAAGTTTTAGGCAGGTAATCCATGAGTGAGTAAGGGTAAGGTTGTTTTTTGGACAAGATATTGTAGGAGTATTCTTTAAAGAAATTGGGTAAATTAAATAGCAAATTTGGATAATAAGTATATTAATATTGTTGTCATCATTAGTTTTCCTAGGCTGGGAGATTTGTTTCGAACCGGTAAGTATTAGATGTTCCGTGATAAAAGAAGAGACAAATGTTAGGCAAGTAACCAGAAGCTCCTTCAGGTTAGGGTTTCTTTTAAAGACTGAGATAACTTTGAAGTCGTCAACCAATGTGGTATCCTTCAGTTGGTCTTGGAAGTTCCTCTTGAGTTGGTGATTGGATCGTAACGTGTGCTTGGAGTAAACCGATATTAAGGGGATAATTTGATGTCCTGATGGTTTTGTCACATCTGGATTTGCTTTGTAGACCTCTTTTTGTATTGTCCATAGGAATGATCTGGGATAACCCCTCTGTTTCAGAGCTTGGAAAAGGAGTCTTACGGCATGGTCCCTATCCTCCTGTTTTGAGCAGATTCTGTCAAATCACAAAAGTTGAGATTTGAGGATCCCTCTGAAGACATGTTTAGGGTGAAAACTTGTGGAGGAGGGCATGCGTGTCAGTTGGTTTGAAGCAGACCTTGGTGCCAAGGGTGCCTGTGTCATCAAAGTCTGGTCCTTTATAGACCACTGTATCCAGAAAGTTGATTTCCATCTTGTGTGTTATTGGTTTCAACTTTATCAGAGTGTGATGGTTGTTCAGGATGTTGACAAAGTCTGAGAAGTCCTCTTCGGAATGGGTCCAAATACCCCAGATATCATCCAGATATCTGAAGTACTTGAGCGGGAGTCTGTCACACTTCTGAAAGGCTGTTTCTTCTCATTCTGTATATGTTGGCATATGCCAGAGCAAATCATTTGCCCATTGCTGAGCCTTTGATTAGGAGGTGGAATTGTCCGTTGAATTCAAAGTCGTTTCTGGTTAAACTTAAGTGTAGAAGGTGTAGGATTTCATGGTCCGGTCGGTCCTTGGATGGATATTTTTGTAGCCACTTTTTCTCGGTTGCCATGCCCAAGGAGATCTTGATGTTTGTGTAGAGACTCAACGTCCATTGTGATGAGAATGCAAGGTTCCTGTAGGTGCATGCTGCGTTCACGTTGTACAAAGTCCTCTGTTCTTTATGTAGCTTGGGTGACGGTTTGTTAGTGGAGTCAGGAATGAATCGAGTTATTCCGCAATTCTGTAACTTTCACTGCCACAATCAGAGATGATAGGACGACCAGGTGGAATCCTATATTGAACAGTCTAGGCTTCAGGAGGTTTTTGAATTTTGGTAGAAGGTAAAAACACCTCGGGCTGGGGGTACTTTCTCCTTTTAGGTAGGAAACCTGTATTTTCGTAAGCCATTTTTGTTCTTGTAGTGTCTTCAAGATATCAGATCTGCCGTTTCCACGAACAGTGGTTTTTCCAAGGGTATATAATAGGACTTGTCCTGTAATTGGCATAGAGCTTCCTGGACATATGCGGTCCTATCCATTATAACTGTAGCGCTTCCCTTGTCTGCAGGTGTTATGACGATGGTTGTATTACTCCTGAGTTCCTGTAGTGCTGCTTCCTCTTGTGGTGTGAGATTAGGTGCATCAGTTTCTTGTTAAAGGTAGGTCATCATTTGTTGATCCATTTTGATCAGGGTAAGCCGGAGGAATTTTTTATGGATCTGGTTCCCATAGAGATGTGGGTAGGAAAGGCATTGCAAGGCAGGCATTTTTTGGATGGGTGCAGTTGGTCCAAAGTACGTGGCTAGTTTCAGTCTTCTGTGATATCTTTAAATTAAAAAAGCCTCCCAGGCTTGCCATATGTTGCGTGCTGTTTTTTGGGTCCAGTGTATGTTGTCCCTTTCTGTGAAGAAGGATTCTGTTTTGATGCGTGGTATTTGGTGGCCGGTGTCCTCAATGAGGTGGTTGAGTACTTTAATATTGGCTTTTATGTTCTCTGGTAGATCCTGTGAGTAGTGGATGAGTAGGATAAGGATAACTGCTTGTGGGAAGGTATTTATGGCCGCCACAGGCATGGCATGCAGGTCTTTCTTGAGTAGGGAGGTGTTTTCTTGGTTCTTGTTATTGAGGCCAAAGGAAAGAATTACTTTCGTTACACTATTTGACCTTGGGGTATTGTGTCTCAGGAAATTTGCGACGTGACTAAAGTTGGCGCCTGGGTAGCAGTCAGTTTGAATCCGGTCATCTGAAATGCGTGGCATTCTGGCAATATTTGAGTCTCCAATGATGAGAATTGGTCTGAATTGGTGCGCACACCCACACTTGAGATGAAAGAAGCGTGAAGTCTATGCGAAGAATTTTTATTAAGACAGACAAATCAAAGATATGTGAGATTATAAAAAATGGTGTGAAGAAGGGATGAGCTGCTATTAAAACATAGCGTCCTGCAGGTGGCGTCAATCTTAGTGGAAGGTATTCCATTAAAACCTCACAAATCACCAAGTAAAATCACTCGTCCTGTACAAAATGGTTAGTGCTTAAAGGGACTATTTGTAACTTTCAGAATTGCTTTTTAACAGCGACACATGGCCGTGAAATCAATGAAAGTCAGCGTCAAGCTCGCGCTTGCTCACTCTAAATATACCTGAACGAGCATCGGTCAAAACAGTGAGGAGACACACGTCAGCTAAAACCACAATATCACTCTATATTTCAGCTGCTTGGCAGTAATGTTAGCTGACCAGATGAAGGTCTCTCCATGAACATGATTTAGATCTGATCTTAGTGTTGGCTTTTCCTGCCTCAGTGCAAGCTGATGCAGTGGGGCTCTGCAGCGTGTCTGGACTGACTGGGTACCGGTGTCTCCCTGCTCTCTCCGGCTGCGGGCTGAGAGAGCAGGGAGACACCGGCACCCAGTCGGTAACGAGACGGTAACGTTAATCGCTGAGGAGCTCCGTCTTCACAAGACAAGGGAAACCTCTGTTGGTCTGGAGGAGCTGCAGCATTTATTTCTGCACAAACGTCCACTGTACATTCACTAGATATTCTCGGAGCTACTAACTCTTCTACAGTGTGGAGTGAGCGCGCGCTCACGTCTAGAGGTGGAGCGAGCTGAGCGATAACGCGTGCGCTGTCTGAGTGAAGGCAGGCAGGCAGAGGAGGAGAGGCAGCAGCCACACGCGAGCGCGCATACGCGAGCGCGCATGTGTGGCGACCCGCTACATTTATACGCTTAAAAAGTTACAAACAGTCCCTTTAAAAGTAAGTAGCATGTTGGAACACAAGTAAATAACATCAAGGAATAATACAATAAGTTAAAATATCATGAAAATGTTGAAAATATATTAGTGTAAATAAGCAAAAACATGCAGTTAGTAATACATATCAAATATGGACGAGGAGTGCAAGTCATGGTGCTGTGGATGAAAAAATAGGAAAGGGGGGGAAAAAAACAACTTTGCCACAGGTTAAATTGCTGTGGAGTAAAAGGGCTTTATGGTTAAAAGAGAGATAAAAACATTGCATTAGGAGTTGTAATAAGGTGAGTGCTTGCTTTTTATTATTTGTAAATGTTTGATAAAGTATATGAGTAATTTTTCTTCTTAATATTTCTCATTAAGTTCTATTGTTTTTAACAGGCAGATCCAGTTTCTCTCCGCTGACCTCCATTGAGCAGTGGACCAATCCCTGTTGCTTTCAAGGCCCATGGATTGAAGGTTGTGTGGGCCGTGTCTTTTAAAATGTAGATATAAAACTGTATTACCATGTCCCCGTTCCATAATGTATTTGTGTTGTTTTATCCTGAGTATTATATAATTTTTTAAAATTAATACCCACTTTACCATATTTATTAAAAACAAGGGGTGAATGGATAAAATCAATATCAGCTTTGTGAAGCGCTTCCTTTCGAGGTTTGGTATTAAAAGCTGTGTGTACTAAAATGTCTTTAAGGTTTTTATTTCTCCTGTAAGCGGAGCTCGTACGGCACCCTCTGAGCGCTTCATTGTTATTTTGAGTTTCCTGGAATTTATTTCTGAGAATGGTAATAAAAGTTTTGATACTGAGTAAGTAAGTAAGTAAGTAAGTAAGACTTTATTTATATAGCACATTTCATACAAGAGTTGCAGTTCAAAGTGCTTTACATAAAATCAATAATAATAGATAACAAGTATATAATAAAGATAATAAAATAGATAATAAAACAAGCAGCAAGAGCAGTGCATGGAGTCAACAAAATCATGATAAAAGTAATAAAACATTTTAGCACAGTAGAAATAGTAAAATATAAATAGTGCAGGATAAAATTTGTAGTGCAAGTTACAGAGAAATAGTGCAAGATAAAATTTATAGTGCAAGATAAAATTAGTAAAATGCTCTGGTAAAAAGATAGGTTTTAAGATGTATTTTGAAAATGTTTAGCATGTTTGCTTCCCTAATATTTAAGGGTAGTGCGTTCCATAATTTTGGGGCGTAGTTGACAAAGGCCGCATCACCAATCTTCTTACGACTGCTTCTGGTGACCTCTAATAGACCTGTATCTGATGATCGCAGTGTTCTAGCTGGTGTGTAGTTTGTAAGGGAGTTAGCATTGTAGCTAGGTCCTTGTCCATTTAGAGCTTTGTATGTGAGGAGGAGGACCTTGAAGTCAATTCTGAAGGTAACAGGAAGCCAGTGTAAAGTAGCTAGGACAGAACTGATGTGTTCTCTCCTCTTAGTTTTTGTTAATAAGCTGCAGAGTTTTGAATGAGCTGGAGTCTTCCAGTGGTTTTTTTGGGAAGACCAGCGAAGAGTGCATTACAGTAGTCCAACCGGCTGGATATGAAAGCATGAATTAGCTTCTCAGCTTCATTTTGGTTTATGAATGGTCGTACCTTCGCTATATTCCTGAGGTGAAAGAAAGCTGTTTTGGTCACTTTTTTAATGTGGGAGTTGAAATTCAAATCTGCGTCCAGGATGACACCGAGACTTGTCACCTCAGGTTTAAGCCAGGGGGGTTAAACCTCCTAGATTCTTGGTTAGCATCTCTCTTTTTGATTTGGGGCCGATAAGTAGAACTTCAGTTTTGTCCTCATTTAATTTGAGAAAGTTATCGTTCATCCATTTGTTTATTGCCAACAAGCAGTTTGTAATGGAATTTATGGCTGTCGCATCGTTAGGTTCAGCGGATATATACAATTGTGTGTCATCCGCGTAGCTATGGAAATCTATATTATGTTCTCTGATGATGTCACAGAGTGGTAACATATAAAGAGAAAAGAGTGATGGACCTAAGCAGCTCCCTTGTGCAACCCCGTAGCAGTTTTCATGTTTCTTAGACATATGGTCTCCTAGGCTAACATAAAACTTCCTTCCTCTGATATATGTTTTGATCCAGTTCAGTGCACTATCAGTGAGCCCAATAAGCTTCTCAAGTCTATTGATTAGGATGTCGTGATCAATGGTATCAAATGCCGCACTAAGATCTAACAGGATAAGGATAGATACTTTATTTGCATCAGTTAAGTCTGAGGTCGCTAATTATTTGGTGAGGGCAGTTTCAGTATTGTGATATTTTCTGAAACCTGACTGAGAGACTTCTAAGATGTTATTTTCTTCAAGAAAGGAATTTAATTGGACTAATACTATCTTTTCCAATACTTTACTAATAAATGGAAGATTTGATATCGGTCTGTAGTTTGCTTGTGTAATGTACTCCAATTTGGGTTTCTTTAATAGGGGCTTTACAACAGCTGTTTTAAAGGCATATTGGAAAACGCCAATTCTAAGGAATGTGTTTATAATGTCTAGGACCGGACCTGAGACACTATCAAACACTCGCTTAAAGAATGTTGTGGGTATAGGATCAATATCTGAGGTTGTAGAGTTACATTCGCTGACGGTTTTGGAAAGTTCACTTAGTGTGATACATGTAAAAGTGCTCATGGTTACGTTGCAGGATCTACTGATGTCAGTTTCACCTCCACTAGTAGTGATACTAGCTCTGATCGAAGTTATTTTGTTCTTGAAGAATAGGGCAAGCTCTTCACATTTAGCTGCTGAGGATAGTGGGGGGACAGGGACAGTGTTTAGCAGCTGGTCAATGGTTTTCTGTAATAATGTTGGAAAAATAATTTTTCCTTGCTAGACGGATGGTTTTGTTATAGGTAGTTAGTGTATCTTTATAGATATCGTAGTGGATAGTGGTCTTTGTTTTTCAGTGGAGCTACAGAGTCTAACACAGATGATAGTGCATCATTGAGGTTCTCTACCATTTCATTCAGAGAGCATTCATGACTAGTTGGCTCATGTAGAGCAATCTGCTCAGAAAATTTTGCTGTAGCTTCATCATCTAGATGTCTTCTTTGGACTAAGAATTCTTTTGTGGTTTCTGTTAAGATGATTTCCACATCAAAAACTATACAATGATGGTCAGAGAGGGGTAGATCAGTTATTGAGATATTATTGATGTTTAGTCCAGTTGTTATTACTAGATCTAGTGTGTTTCTGTGCCGGTGTGTTGGACCTGTTATGTGTTGAGTTAGATCGAAACTGTCGAGGAGATTTAAAAGCTCAATAGGTCTTGGGTCTGCTTTTTTATTTACGTGGATATTTAGGTCTCTGTTTAGAACTACTTTGTCATATCTGGTGACACATAGTGATAATAGTTCAGAGAATTCTTGTATGAATATTGGCGAGTGCTTGGGTGGCCGGTATATAATAACAAGCAGTATTGATTCAGTTTTGAACTCTCTAGCAAGATATTCAATTGATGTAAATTCACCTAGCTCGGCGATTTTGAACAACAGTTTAGATGAGAAAATAGCTGCGACTCCTCTTCTTTTTGATTTCCTAGGAACTTGGTGGAAGCTGTAATCAGGCGGACACGCTTCTATCAGTGTTGCTGTTGCCGTGTCATCGTTTAGCCAAGTTTCTGTTAGACAGATGCAATCTAAGTTGTTTTCTTTGACCAGATTGTTAACTAGAAAGATTTTGTTATTTAGTGATGTGATATTTAGAAGGGCCAGTTTCATCTGTGGGGTATTAATAGATAAAACAGGAGGAGATATATTTGTAACATGGATAGTTTTCAGACTTCTAGGACGAGTTTCAGGTTTATAACCACGCATTTTACCATGCCATTTGCTGTTTATGATGACCGGTATGTTTAATGAAATAGCATGGTTGCTATCCTAACGTTGCTTTTCTTCAGGCTAAAAGTCCATAACACTGAGTTCTAGGTGGCTTGCTATCACAGGGGAATTTGTTGAGTGGGTGAGGGACTGTGCAGGGCTCGTGTCCTTGCAGGAGGCTGTTTGAGTGTTCTGTTCTGTTCCATGGGAGGAGGTTTGGGATGCGTCAGTCAACTTAGACACAGCAGGGGTAGGGAGTGAGGCTTGATTCTGGCTGTTTGAGGTGGTCAAGAGCGCGTGACTGATGTTTGCTGTTAGTAGTCTATACCCTCTACGGTTTGGGTGAAGTCCATCAGCTTGAAAACGGTCTGCACAGTTCCAAAAGACGTTGAAGTTGTCAATAAATCTCTGTTTGTGTGTAAAGACAGACAGATGCCAGCCATGTGTTGAAAGACAGGTGTCGACTGAAGGCTTCTTTTCCTCTGCGAAAACATGCGGTCCACTGATGAATACATCTTGATATCTGTTTAGTGTATTCAGTAGCTGGCTGAAATATTTTTTAAGTATCTCAGTGCCAGTTTTTTTGTGCAGGATGTCAAACGAGCCAGTGTGGATGATAATCTTGGTATTGTTTGGTTTATTGTTGAGGATTGTTTTTTATCTCTGACGACAGTTCCTCAACAGATGTGTTGCTAAGGCAGAGATTTTCTGTCTTTGGCAGTTTAACATGTTCTGTCATGGCATCTCCAATCAAGACAGTGGCCATCCGTGGTGTCGTGTTTGCATTCCCTACGAATGCTTTATCAGTAGCTATGGGACCAGTTCTTGGGTTGTTTGGGTTAGCACTGATAGCACCCCGTGCTGGACCATGGTTAGCCTCTGTGCCAATGCTAAGGGGTCGAAGAGTGCCCCGAGTGGTCCGAGAGGGGCTTGGAGTGAAATGGGGGACTCCCGGACGCAGCAGATGAGGATGTGTCGGTGTTGAGTAGCTACCGTCACAGTGCGTCGGGGATCCGGGCCCTTTATGCTTGTTAGCAGCGCGGCCAGCACTCCTGTGCCTTTTCGCCTTGGGTGTGGAGAATTGTTCGTCTTGGAGAGTTCCCAGTGGTTCAAATCTATTTCCGAGCGGGACAGGAGGAGAGGCGATGCGGGAAGAGTTTCTGCCTCGCTTTTTTCGCTTGTTGTCCTGGGTGTTAATCCATTTTCCGGGAGTGGGCTATGGCTCATCTGGTCCACTGGCCGGTGGGGAGAAAGCCGGCTTCAAGGGTGGCTCATTTGCCTGTAGCTTAGCCTCCGGGCTATTAGGTAGCATGGAGTCAATAAAGTCATTACAGATGGTTCTTGCGGTGTCCTGGGGCCAGTGTATTGGGTCTGTGTCTGAAACTCGGAAAAGGAGTGGATTCATTTCAGGTAAGAAATTACATTTTTGCACAGGTGGGAGTAAGTCACACATGTGCAAGTCACGAGCAAGTCTCAAGTCTTAACCTTCAAGTCTCAAGCAAGTCCCAAGTCATTGTGGTGAGAATCAAGCAAGTGAAGTCGAGTCACTGCTGTAAGTCAAGCAAGTCAAGTCAAGTCACTGCTCAGGTCAAGAAAGTCACAAGTCAAGTCATACGAAATTCTGATGATCTAACCCAGTTTCCACATTTAAAATCAGTTCAAAGACAGTGGTCATGAAAGGATGATTATAGACATACTTTACAGGGCTTTACAGGCAAATTAAAATGCTCACCATGGCAAATAAAAAAAAGTTGCAAGTGAAGAGTCCCTTGAAAATATTGAGTTAAGGAAAAATAAATATTGTTAACAAAATCTGTATTCTTCATTCCTTCTCTCTTACTTTTATTTTGATCCGGATGCTGCTTTAATGATAATAATAATAATAATAATGATAATGATAATGATAATAATAGCTAATTCAATTCAATTCAATTTATTTTTGTATAGCATCAAATCACAACAGAAGTTATCTCAAGACGCTCTATATATAGAGCAGGTCTTAAACCATACACCATAGTTTAGAGACCCAACAGGATCCACCAAGTGCGCTGTGGCCAGGAAAAACTCCCCGATTACTGGGAAGAAACCTGGAGCAGAACCGGGTGCAGGGCGGGCTGCCATCTGCCGAGACCGGCTGGGGGGATAGTGGTGGACGGAAAGAGTGATAATACAACTATTGGAATTGATGTCATTGGGTCGTCCTCAGACGGGCTTTCAAGCGGAGTTTCCAGCTGTCTCAGTCCACCATACATCTGGCTAGCTCGCCAGCACTGTCCAGCATCTCTCCTCAGTACATCCATGTATGTTGGTGTGGAACGTCCCTGTGATTGATGCCCGCGCGTTGGTTCCCGCAGCATCAGCATGCTTGCTGGGAGTTCTTGATGTCTTTGGCAGTGACTGAGAAGTGTTATTCTCCAGGCTGCCACTTTGTCACTAAGCCTTGGTAGTCCCTTGTTAGCATTGGTAGTCCCTCGTACAGACGTAGTTAATTAATGATGGTAGCAGTTGGTGTCAAGCAGGCACTGGACGCTGTAGCAGATGCAGCCACAATACCGGAGACATCCAGATCCAGGTGAAACCCCGCTCCAAGTGTACCCCTGCTCCAGGTATAACCTCGCTCCAGGTGTGACCCCGCTCCAGGTATAACCTCGCTCCAGGTGTGACCCCGCTCCAGGTATGACCTCGCTCCAGGTGTGACCCCGCTCCACGGTTACCTGCGAGACAAGGAGGCACAAGGACTCCCGGGAAGGAATGGAGTTAGTAACAACATGGACATGGGCCATGAGTATATACAGAAGGAGAGGGGAGCTCAGTGTGTCATAGGAAGTCCCCCGGCAGTCTAGGCCTATAGCAGCTTAACTATAAGCGTTATCAAAGAGGAAAGTCTTTAGCCTACTCTTAAATGTAGAGACGGTGTCTGCCTCCCGGACTGAAACTGGGAGCTGGTTCCAGAGAAGAGGAGCTTGATAGCTGAAGGCTCCCGCTCCCATTCTACTTTTGGAGACTCTAGGAACCTCAAGTAACCCTGCATTCTGTAAGCGCAGTGCTCTAGTGGGGTAGTAGGGTACTATGAGCTCTTTAAGATATGATGGGGCCTGACCGTTTAGCGCTTTGTAGGTGAAGAGGACGATTTTAAAATCTATTCTGGATTTTACAGGCAGCCAGTGTAGAGAAGCTAATACAGGAGTAATATGATCTCTTTTTCTAGTTCTTGTCAGAACGCTGCAGCATTCTGGATCAACTGGAGAGTCTTAAGAGACTTATTGGAGCAGCCTGATAATAAGGAGTTGCAGTAATCTAGTCTAGAGGTAACAAATGCATGGACTAATTTTTCTGCATCATTTTGACACAGGAATTGTCTGATCTTCGCAAGGTTACGTAGATGAAAGAAGGCAGTCCTTGAGGTTTGTTTTATGTGGGAGTTAAAGGACATGTCCTGATCGAAGATAACTCCCAGATTCCTTATGGTGGTGCTGGAGGCCAGGGCAATGCCATCTAGAGTAACTATATCATTAGATAATTTGTTTCGGAGGCGCTCAGGGCCAAGTACAATAACTTCAGTTTTGTCTGAGTTTAACATCAGGAAATTGCAGGTCATCCAGGTTTTTATGTCCTTAAGGCATGCTTGAAGTTTAGTTAACTGGTTTGTTTCATCTGGCTTGATCGATAGATATAATTGGGTATCATCTGCATAACAATGAAAATTTATGGAGTGTTTTCTAATAACATCGCCTAAGGGAAGCATATATAAGGTAAATAGAATTGATCCAAGTACAGAACCCTGTGGAACTCCGTGACTAACTTTGGCGTGCATGGAGGACTCATCGTTAACATGTACAAACGGGTCTAGGAGACAGGTAGATGATTTAGATGAAGAGATCAATGAAATCAATTTGTGGAGGTCGATGGGAGAAAAGCAGTCTAAATATATATCAGGTTATACAGCTGTTTCTAAGGTTCCTAAGTTTGAGGATAAATTGGTACCAGTTGACGGTAGGAGGTGATTAATTTTGTCTCTAATAGTTAGGATTTTATCATTAAAGAAACTCATGAAGTCACTACTACTGAGGGTTGTAGGAATACATGGCTCAATGGAGTTGTGACTCTCTGTCAGTCTGGCTACAGTGCTGAATAGAAACCCGGGGTTGTTCTTATTTTTCTCTATTAATGATGAGTGATGGGCTGCTCTGGCATCACAGAGAGCCTTCCTATATGTTTTAAGACTATCTTGCCAGACTAAATGAGATTCTTCCTGTTTGGTGGAACGCCATATCCTTTCCAGTTTCCTCGTTGCTTGCTTTAATTTGCGTGTTTGAGGGTTATACCATGGAGCTGACTTCCTTTGTTTTATTAACTTCTTTTTTAGAGGGGCAACAGAATCAAGTGTGACTCACAGTGAGTCTGTAGCACTATCTACAAGATGATCAATTTGGGTGGGGCTAAAGTTAGCATAGGAGCCCTCTGTTATATTGAGACATGGTATTGAATTTAATGCTGATGGAATCACTTCCTTAAATTTAGCTACAACACTATCAGATAGACATCTAGTGTATAAACTTTTGTCTGATGGTGTATAGTCTAGTAATAAGAATTCAAAAGTGATTAAATAATGGTCTGATAAAAGAGAGTTCTGTGGAAAAACAATTAAATGTTCAATTTCCACGCCATATGACATAACGAGGTCGAGGGTGTGGTTAAAGCGGTGAGTGGGTTTATGCACGTTCTGAGAGAAACCAATTGAATCTAATAAAGAGATAAACGCAGTACTGAGGCTATCATTATCAACGTCACATGAATATTAAAATCACCTACTATAATGACTTTATCTGTTTTCAGGACTAGGCTTGATAGAAACTCTGAGAATTCAGATAGAAATTCAGAATATGGGCCTGGAGCGCGGTACACTATAACAAAGAGATTTGGCTGTAGTGTTTTCCAGGTTGGGTGTGAAAGACTAAGAACAAGGCTTTCAAATGAGTTATAATTTAGTTTAGTTTTAGGGTTTATTAATAGGCTTGAGTCGAAGATGGCTGCAGCTCCACCTCCTCGGCCGGTGTCTCGAGGAATGTGAGTATTAATATGACTCGGGGGAGTGGATTCGTTTAGGCTGACATATTCTTCCTGACACAGCCAGGTTTCAGTAAGACAAAATAAATCAATGTGATTATCTGATATTAAATAATTTACTAGTAGAGCTTTAGATGACAGAGATCTGATATTTAAGAGTACACATTTAATTCTCCTGTTTTGTTGCTTTATTGCAGTGCTAGTGTTGGATTTTATTAGATTATTATGTTTAACTCCTCTTCTGTTTACTTTTGATTTAATTCATTTAGGAGGGGCAGACACAGTCTCAGTTAGGTTTGGGGTTAAGCTATGGGTGGGTAACTGCTCTAGTGGAAGCGCAGAGAAGTGTGTAAGACTACAGCTCTGCGTCCTGGAATGATTTTATGGGAATATCATGTATTGAAATGAAACATTTACAAACCTCCTCTGATTATTAATTGTGCATTATTAGGCTATAAACTATCCCTTAGCTATAAAACAACAAAGGAATACATTTCAGAAACTTTTAACAACGAACTCAATCATCAGAAAATAATGCTTCGTAATTATGAATGAAGCAATCAACAGCTGGGCTGTAATCCTATCTGTCTGGTGCTGTGGCTAATCTACCTAACGCCTGGTCACCATATCAAACACTGTAGATTACTTTACATAACGTTAGCTAAGGGGCTCAGAGTTAATTTAGTTAGGGTATTATCACATTGTGGCTAACTTACTAACGTTAGTCTGTTAGTTAATAACCTCAATCAGATATGCATAATAAGCTCCAGTCCACTATAAATCTAGCATAACATTAACGTAATTTGCATGCAAATTAATGATTGAATTAGCATTAAAATCAAACAAAATGTACCTTGAAAATACATGAAACATTAGCTAAATAACAAGGCTTTAATCACAGGCCTGTCCCCGTCATGACACACTGACAGTCCTGTAGACAGTTTCTCTCAGAGGAAATTTATTGTTGTCTGGGCCTACGTACATTATTTTTCAGCTTTAGTTTTGAACCCGAACCATCTCTGTCACATCATGTTGCTTGCCACAGCCTCAGCCTATCATAATTAAAGGACGGTCCTGAGGGAGTTATAAGAGGAGCCAAATGCCTGTTGATGCGCAGAAGGAACTGTGTAGAATAATTAATCAAAACGACACATTTGATGTGCGCATACTATATAAGCACGGAGGGTTCTGTGGTTCAAAACTACACTAAATGTAACCAGCGGATCTGTTGGTGTCCGTGTGTAATTGTGCCTTAACAGCAGCGGGGTGCGCTGTGCTGACTGTCTGTATAGTATCTCGTGTGCACAAATTAATCAACGAGTGGAACATGATAAATGTCTATGTAAGTATAATATTGTTATTTTAATTGTAGTGAAAACCGGGACAATTTATTAGTGACTGTTGAAAACCTGGACATTTGAGTGTTTTGGGACTTAGGATACATCAGCTTGAAACTGGGACAGTCCCAGACAAACTGGGACAGTCCCGGATAAACTGGGACGTCTAGTCAACGTAAACAACACACCAAAATACCGGTGCCTCCATCACCCACATTGATAACCTGTGAAATTGAGCACACAGCTGTGTTAGCTAGTAACGTGCCCCCATAGTTTAACTGGGTATATGGTCCCGTCAGTCCCCTGATTGTCTTTTACATTGACGATATGTCTTCTCAATAAAATTAAAAATTGATTTGAAGCCAAGTCTAACATAGCTTAAACTTAACGTTAGCTTTCTAGCTAACATTTAACCAGCCAATAAGTTAGCTAAAAAGACTCACGTACCGTTCTTTGTGGGTTTTGTTGGTGACGGATGAAGTTGGAAGTTGTGGTGGTCGTGTCGCTGATTTTTGAGCTGCAGACCTGCATACCGCTGTTCTCTTCTTACTACAGTTATCGACAACATAATCATTGAATCCAAATGTTATTATTTTTATACTAGGCCCCTCCATGACAGCTCGCTGCCTCCTGCGTTGGCCTCTGCTGCGTCCTAGTAGGTTGCCAGGTTTGCGCGCATTGCACTATAAATCACCCGATGTTTCAAAAACAAAACGTAACTTCTCATTATCTAGAAAAATTAAAATATTTAATTAAAAAAAAAGTCAAGTCCTTTCGAGTCATCCGTCTTAAGTATAAGTCAAGTCTCAAGTCATGAATACCAAGTCAAAGTCAAGTCGAGTCTTTTATCAATGGTCAAGCAAGTCTCAAGTCCTCAAATTTGCAACTCGAGTCTAACTAGAGTCAAGTCATGTGACTCGAGTTCCCACCTCTGCATTTTTGGGTTATTGTGTTGTTGAGTTTGGTGATGAGATCCTGTTTATTTTATAATTATTATGAACTTAAGTTCCTTGTAGTCAAAATGGTTAGGGTAAGAGCCTAGGTTGGGGTTAGGTTAAGACCGCTCTAAGGACAGAGATGGTTAGGATTAGGCATTGAAATCGAATAGTTAGGTTTAGGCATTGAAATTAAATGGTTAGGGTTAGGGTTAGGTTAGTGAGAGATATCTCGATGACTCCCCCTGCCTTGTCCATCGACTGGGCAGTTGAACTGGGGAGCCAAAGGCAAGGCATTGCCGGCGCACGTTATCTGCAGCTCTCCATCCTCATATGAACCAAAATAGAATGTAACCCAAATTGTTTTTTCCAAATAGAAACCCATTAAGGGATTACACCTAGTGGTCTATTTGGAAAATGTGAGAGATGAGTAGGAAGTCAAGTTTAAAGTGATTGATTCCCCACAGGAGTAAAGGCAACTTGTTGTATTTTAAGCCCCCAGGAATCCAGACTGGAATATACTGTAATAACTAAGGATCCCGATAGACTGTATTATATTATAATTATTACGACCTCTGGTTTCTGGTAGACAATTGGTTAGGGCAAATGTCCAAGACGGGGTTAGGGTGAGACCGCTCTAAGAATGGGGATTGTTAGGGTTAGACATTGAAATGAAACGGTTAGGTTTAGGATAGTCCTTTTGGATAGGTGTAGGATAGAGTGTGGGGAGAAGAGAGAGAAAGGGGGACGCAGCGGGGGGAGAGGAGAGAGAAAGAGAAGGGAGAAAGTGTGGGGAGAGGAGAGATAAAGAGAGAGAGAGAGAGAGGGAAGAGAGAGGGGAGGAAGAGGAGAGAGAGTGTGGGGAGAGGAGAGAGAAAGAGAGGAAAGGGGGGAAGGGAGGGGGAGGCAGAGAGAGAGAGAGATAAAGAGAGAGGGGAGAGAGACAGAGAAGACGAGAGTAAGTAAGAGCATGGGGGAGGTTCAAGACGGGGTTAGGGTTAGGGTGAGACTGCTAATATTTGTACCTGAATTTTAGGACACATCATTAGTAGTGGACCCCAGGATCATTGGGTGTTGCGGCCACTTATCACTCGACACCCTCTCCCGAGGAAGGCCCTCCCGAGGTTGATCACGCCTCGGGATGTGTCCCATAGTCAATTGGATTTTAGGTTTTGGGTTGGAGGTAAGTTTAAAATGGTAAGTATTAAATGTGACGTGATTAAATAAGAGATACGTTTTGGGCAAGTAATCCATGAGTGAGTAAGGGTAAGGTTGTTTTTGGACAAGATGTTGTAAGTTAAATGGCAAATTTGGATTATAATTACTTATTATATTAATATTGTTGTCGTCGTTAGTTTTCTTAGGCTGGGAGATTTGTTTGGAACCGGTAAGTATTAGATGTTCCGTGATAAAAGAAGAAACAAGTGTTAGGCAAGTATTCCGTAAATGAGTAGGGGTAAGGTTTTTTAAAACAAGGATATTGTGAGAGTGTTCTTTAAAGAGGAGTGGATAAATGAATGGCTAATTTAGGTAATGAGTAATACCTTTTATCTGTTTCTATGTCCCGGTGCATCCCCGGCCTAATCACCTAAACTGGACTAGGGGATGGTGTGTCTAGGTCCCGTTGCATCCGAGACCTAGCCACCTAAGCTGGACCAGGGGATGGTGTGCCTAGGTCCCGGTGCATCCTTGGCCTGGCCCCTAAACAGGGATGGAGGATTTGGGGGTTGGGAGGAAATTTCAATTCAATTCAATTTATTTTTAGTGTCAAATCATAACAGAAGTTATCTCAAGACGCTTTATATATAGAGCAGGTCTTAGACCGTACACCATAGTTTAGAGACCCAACAAGATCCACCAAGCGCGCTGTGGCCTAGGAAAAACTCCCCGTTTAGTGGGAAGAAACCTGGAGCAGCTCAGGGTGGGAAGCCATCTGCCGAGACCGGTTGGGGGGAGAGAGAGAGAGAGAGAGAGAGAGAGAGAGAGACAGAGAGAGAGAGAGAGAGAGAGAGAGAAGCAACCACAGTAATAGCACAGCAACTGTAATAACTAATACAAGTTGGACTAATAACAAAAATCAATAGCAGTGGATGTAAAAGAGTGATAATACAACTATAGGAATTGATATCATTGGGTCGTCCTCAGACGGGCTTTCAAGTGGAGCTTCCAGCTATCTCAGTCCACCATACATCTGGCTAGCTCGCCAGCACTGTCCAGCATCTCTCCTCAGTACGTCTATGTATGTTGGTGTGGAACGTCCCTGTGATCGATGCCTGTGCGTTGGTTCCCACAGCACCAGCATGCTTGCTGGGAGTTCTTGATGTCTTTGGCAGTGACCGAGTAGTCTCATTCTCCAGGCTGCCACTTTGTCACTTAGCCTTGGTAATCCCTTGTTAGCCTTGGTAGTCCCTCGTACAGACCGGTATGACCCCGCTCCAAGAGTAACCCCGCTCCATGGTTACCTGCGAGAAAAGAAAGCACAAAGACTCCGGGGAAGAAATGTAGTTAGTAACAATGAATGGGACATGAATATATACAGAAGGAAAAAGGAGCTCAGTGTGTCATAGGAAGTCCCCCGGCAGTCTAGGTCTATAGCTGCTTAACTAGGGTTTGGTCCAAGACAGTCCTTACTATAAGCATTATCAAAGAGGATTTGAAGGAATTTGAAGGAAGCCAATTTGTAGAAGGCCAGGTAGGATTAGTCGTGTGTGGTGCAATAGGGCTGTTGCAGGGGTGAGGCTAACCCTCATAGAAGACTGGGTCACAATAAAGGTTCTGCCACCCTGGACCACCACACCCCTCGTGCTGTTCTTAGAGTAGGAACCCGGGGGGGCCGGATACTTACCACCTGACTGACACAAACCAGTTGTTAACACCGCTAGGTAGCCCTGGCTTGGCCAATCAGGTCTGTAGTTTGAGGGTACCTTGGGTGTGACGATGTCCTAACAAGGTTCTAACCCAGGGGTGTTCCCACCCCCAGAGGCCGACAAGGACCAGCCCAAGGCTATGCCTTCCCAGTCAACCCCACAATCCACCAACCCCCCCCTACTAGACTCCATAAGCCTAAATAAATCATCCTGTTCTAACGTTTCAGTTATCATACATGACACCATCTCATCCCTCTGTTCTTCTCCCTCAGGTGAAGCTGGCACCCACGCGGGCCCGATCTGGGCGCAGACCCCAGAGAACCCAAACAAGGAGAACCCATGATGAAAGGGATACAAACGGTTAAATCAACCACCAGAAAAACCCATTCTGAATTCTCCTCTGGGCAACCCTCTGTGTTCTGCGTGCCAGGCGGGCAGACACTGGGGGCCAGCCCACCGGCTAACCAAGATCCAGACTCCCCAATTACACCCTCTCCTCTCCCTCCTCCAACCCCTGGAGGAGACAAGGACCAGAACCCAAAACAAACATCCATAAAACAACTCAAAGCACTATTCAAACGAGCCAGGACCACCTTTCCCAACGCAGGCATCTATTTTCCCATTATGAACTGTCTCCAAACAGCTTAGCACCAAACAGTAATACAACCTCAAACTAAAAACAATACAATGGCCACCCACGTACCCTTCTTCACAGAGATCCCACATGATACATTCACAACAGAACCAGACAACATACACTGGACCAGACCACAGCCCAAGCTATATTTGACAACTGGTGTCAACAACTAAATTTACAATAACCACTAAAACCAATCCGGCAACCCACACACAAAATCAACAACTGCAGACAACCAACAACCCTCCCAGCTCCCCCAACCATATCCCAACCCCGAACCCTGACCCTAACCTGGGCCTGGGGTGGAACTCATCATCAAACATACTCAATTTGTCCAAATTATTTTCTCCTTCTCCAGCACATATCCAACTATTGGAGAGTGGGCTCTCATTTGTCCCACGACCCTCCAAATACGACTGGGAGGAACTTCAAAGGGACCTCTACAGATACCATAGACACATCAAACTAACAGACTACTTCCATCTCAAACCAGGCCATCAACATATTCCATTCACACATCCGTCCAACTGGGAACCATCATGGTCCCAGTTGGACCGGAAAACACAAACATTCATAAGAACAGACAGACGGGCCCTGGAATCACATCGGCCTCCAGCAGATATCCCTGATAACCTGTCGGAGGCCGAACACAGGGCCCTAACCTAATTTAAACATAATCGCAACATTATAATAAAACCAGCAGACAAAGGATCCAAAACTGTAATCATGGAAAGACAATAATATCTCATAGCGGCACACCGACAGTTATCCGACACCAAATACTATAAACCCATCCCAGACACTATACAACCAGAAACACAGACCAAACTCAGGACCATTATTCAAACACTCTACAATAAAAAAACTCATTAATTCCAAACAAAAAGACTTTCTATTCGGCCCGACACCCCACGACCCAGACACTTTTATCTACTACCTAAAATACATCAAGAGCCACAAACCTGGACTATTCCTGTTTGAAGTTCCTCCCGGTTGTCCCATTGTCTCAGACTGCAACAGCACCTCATACAATATTTCGCATTATATAGACAACTTCCTCGGGCCCCTCTCCAGCAAACATCCCAGCTACCTCAAAGATACATGTAATTTTCTGGATATCATTCGACCCATGGCTGTCCCCACCAACTCCTTCTTCTTTACAATAGATATAGACAGTCTATACCATAGATATAGACAGTTTATACAGAACTTAAAGCTGTAACAGCGGTCTTTGACAAATACCCGGACACCAAAAGACCAGACCAACACATCCTTCAACTCTTAGAAACCTGCTTAAATAACAAAGACTTCACATTCAACAATAAACATTTCCTCCAAATCAGTGGGACAACCATGGGTCAAAGATTCGCACCCTCCTATGCAAACATATACATGAGCGAGTGAGAGCGAGAAGCCTTAACTAAATGCACCTCCAAACCCCTCCTTTACATTTTCGACATCTGGCATCATGACATATCACTCTTCCCCTGGTTCCTTGACACCCTCAATAATCACCATTCTTCCATCAAAACCAAACACACCATAGAGCCACATCAGGTCAATTTCTTAGACACCACAGTTTTTCTCCAAAATTCAAAATCTGGCCATAACCAAATACTTACCAAAGTCTTCTTCAAAACCACAGATAACCACGCACTATTACACAAATCAAGTTCCCACCCCAAACACACATTTAAAGGAATAATAAAATCACAACTCATCCGGTTCCACCGCATTTGCTCCAAACAATCAGACTTTGAACAAGCCACCAGTACACTTTTTAACAGCCTCAGACAGTGAGGATACTCCAAACAATACTTCCGCTCCATCAAAAACAATTCATTGGCTTCCCTCGCTCCCGCTGGCTCCCACAACCAACACACTCCCCCCCAGGTCCTCAATTCCGATAGGCCTTCTCCCCCATTTTACCAACAACCCTTTTCCCCTACCCAAACCAGGGTCTGTATCCCACCCCTAACCCTAACTTTTACCCTGACCCTAACCCTAACCCCTTCCCCTACCCGAACCAGGGTCTGTATCCCTTTCCCAACCCTAACCCTAACCCTCCTAACACTAACCCTAACCGTAACCCTTACCCCCCAACCCAGGTACCTAACCCTAACCACCTGACCCCCCACTACTCATACCATTAGTCTCGACCTTTTCACATCAAATCACATTACTACACAACAATATAAAACAAAACTTCCACAACCACAGACCCATTTCAGCCTTCCGTAAAAAACCCAAAACCCAAAGGCAGACTACAGACCCCATTATTACAACACTTCCAAACACACTTCCCAGACCACATCATCATTTCAGGACTCAAATCTAATGATCGCTGGACCAGGGGGCAGAGACAGAGAGCAGAAAACATATGGATATAGAAACTAGTCATAACTACACCCAGAGGCCTCAACGATAACTAACCATTTCCATTTTTCTCCCTCACTCTTTGGATCCCCCTCACTTTCCCTACCTTTTTACCCCAGCCCAGTTCCAACAGAATGACCTGCACAGAAGGTGAAGGGCCAGTTCACAGCCCACTGACCCATTCTCATTTATTTTGTGCAGGCACCCACAGGCTAGTAAACACTTTTTATTATTTTTTTTATCATTTTATCATTATTTTATTCTTCTTATTTTACTAACTCGAGTTTATGAATTTATTCATTATCACCCAAGCACTGAATGTATGGACCTTTGTACCCTCGCTTGCACTTCGCGTTTCCCACTGACCCACTACCATTTCTATTTATAAACTCACCTTTTATACCCTAACCATATCTCGTTTCTTCCTCCCCCCCTCCCTCTATCACTAGCTTCTACTCCCCTTCCCACACTGACCCTGACCCTCAACCCCCTAACCTTAATTCCAACCCCTTGCTTCTGCTCTCCACCCCTCTCTAACCCTGACCCCTGACCCCACCCTTGCCTCTGCTCTTCACCCCCC